>JAQSUU010000261.1:15000-17500 GCA_038087645.1 Saccharum hybrid cultivar R570
TAAACCCTAAACCCTAAACCCTAAACCCTAAACCCTAAACCCTAAACCCTAAACCCTAAACCCTAAACCCTAAACCCTAAACCCTAAACCCTAAACCCTAAACCCTAAACCCTAAACCCTAAACCCTAAACCCTAAACCCTAAACCCTAAACCCTAAACCCTAAACCCTAAACCCTAAACCCTAAACCCTAAACCCTAAACCCTAAACCCTAAACCCTAAACCCTAAACCCTAAACCCTAAACCCTAAACCCTAAACCCTAAACCCTAAACCCTAAACCCTAAACCCTAAACCCTAAACCCTAAACCCTAAACCCTAAACCCTAAACCCTAAACCCTAAACCCTAAACCCTAAACCCTAAACCCTAAACCCTAAACCCTAAACCCTAAACCCTAAACCCTAAACCCTAAACCCTAAACCCTAAACCCTAAACCCTAAACCCTAAACCCTAAACCCTAAACCCTAAACCCTAAACCCTAAACCCTAAACCCTAAACCCTAAACCCTAAACCCTAAACCCTAAACCCTAAACCCTAAACCCTAAACCCTAAACCCTAAACCCTAAACCCTAAACCCTAAACCCTAAACCCTAAACCCTAAACCCTAAACCCTAAACCCTAAACCCTAAACCCTAAACCCTAAACCCTAAACCCTAAACCCTAAACCCTAAACCCTAAACCCTAAACCCTAAACCCTAAACCCTAAACCCTAAACCCTAAACCCTAAACCCTAAACCCTAAACCCTAAACCCTAAACCCTAAACCCTAAACCCTAAACCCTAAACCCTAAACCCTAAACCCTAAACCCTAAACCCTAAACCCTAAACCCTAAACCCTAAACCCTAAACCCTAAACCCTAAACCCTAAACCCTAAACCCTAAACCCTAAACCCTAAACCCTAAACCCTAAACCCTAAACCCTAAACCCTAAACCCTAAACCCTAAACCCTAAACCCTAAACCCTAAACCCTAAACCCTAAACCCTAAACCCTAAACCCTAAACCCTAAACCCTAAACCCTAAACCCTAAACCCTAAACCCTAAACCCTAAACCCTAAACCCTAAACCCTAAACCCTAAACCCTAAACCCTAAACCCTAAACCCTAAACCCTAAACCCTAAACCCTAAACCCTAAACCCTAAACCCTAAACCCTAAACCCTAAACCCTAAACCCTAAACCCTAAACCCTAAACCCTAAACCCTAAACCCTAAACCCTAAACCCTAAACCCTAAACCCTAAACCCTAAACCCTAAACCCTAAACCCTAAACCCTAAACCCTAAACCCTAAACCCTAAACCCTAAACCCTAAACCCTAAACCCTAAACCCTAAACCCTAAACCCTAAACCCTAAACCCTAAACCCTAAACCCTAAACCCTAAACCCTAAACCCTAAACCCTAAACCCTAAACCCTAAACCCTAAACCCTAAACCCTAAACCCTAAACCCTAAACCCTAAACCCTAAACCCTAAACCCTAAACCCTAAACCCTAAACCCTAAACCCTAAACCCTAAACCCTAAACCCTAAACCCTAAACCCTAAACCCTAAACCCTAAACCCTAAACCCTAAACCCTAAACCCTAAACCCTAAACCCTAAACCCTAAACCCTAAACCCTAAACCCTAAACCCTAAACCCTAAACCCTAAACCCTAAACCCTAAACCCTAAACCCTAAACCCTAAACCCTAAACCCTAAACCCTAAACCCTAAACCCTAAACCCTAAACCCTAAACCCTAAACCCTAAACCCTAAACCCTAAACCCTAAACCCTAAACCCTAAACCCTAAACCCTAAACCCTAAACCCTAAACCCTAAACCCTAAACCCTAAACCCTAAACCCTAAACCCTAAACCCTAAACCCTAAACCCTAAACCCTAAACCCTAAACCCTAAACCCTAAACCCTAAACCCTAAACCCTAAACCCTAAACCCTAAACCCTAAACCCTAAACCCTAAACCCTAAACCCTAAACCCTAAACCCTAAACCCTAAACCCTAAACCCTAAACCCTAAACCCTAAACCCTAAACCCTAAACCCTAAACCCTAAACCCTAAACCCTAAACCCTAAACCCTAAACCCTAAACCCTAAACCCTAAACCCTAAACCCTAAACCCTAAACCCTAAACCCTAAACCCTAAACCCTAAACCCTAAACCCTAAACCCTAAACCCTAAACCCTAAACCCTAAACCCTAAACCCTAAACCCTAAACCCTAAACCCTAAACCCTAAACCCTAAACCCTAAACCCTAAACCCTAAACCCTAAACCCTAAACCCTAAACCCTAAACCCTAAACCCTAAACCCTAAACCCTAAACCCTAAACCCTAAACCCTAAACCCTAAACCCTAAACCCTAAACCCTAAACCCTAAACCCTAAACCCTAAACCCTAAACCCTAAACCCTAAACCCTAAACCCTAAACCCTAAACCCTAAACCCTAAACCCTAAACCCTAAACCCTAAACCCTAAACCCTAAACCCTAAACCCTAAACCCTAAACCCTAAACCCT
>JAQSUU010000261.1:620000-887500 GCA_038087645.1 Saccharum hybrid cultivar R570
CTTTTGTCCTCTCTCACTCTCCCTCGCTTAAGCTTAGATATAGAAACTTGTGATATTGGAGTGGGAAATTTCAAGCTTGTGACTCCGGAAGTAAGATCCATCCTTTGAACACTTGTGGCGCCCTTCGATGATTTATTGAGATTACTCAGTACCTAGAGTTTTAATCCGTTGCAAAGTTTTTAAGTTTTAGGTTATGCCTATTCATCCCCTCTAGGCACTGTGATCCTTTAACAATGTGACGCCAATGTGCCGATGACGCATGTGACGTAACACCATGCCCACATGTATGATGAAGCAGTGTGGCCCATGTCTCACTGTAGTTAGTGTAGATGTTGTGAATCGTGGTAGGTTTGAGCTTCATCATGGCAGACGCGGTGCTTCGAGGAGTGTTGCTGGAAGCACAGGAGCCGTGACGCTACAACTAGCGCTCGTTTGCAAGAAAGACGAGGAGCACCAGCAGGGCGGAGAACAATGTGGTGCCGTGCAACTAGGGAAATGACACACTGCACCCAGGATGGTGCTCGTGGTGGTGCCATGCGTGTGGTGGTCGTGAAACATGGAGGTAGTGTTGTGCCTGTTGCTGTTCAATGTGTGGAGGTGGTGTTGTTTTTTGGACAAGTGGAGATGGTGTTGTTCTTAGGGCCTCATGAAAATGGGTAAAGCTTGGGAGGGGCTAAGTGCATATTTTCAGGTCTTTCAAAGATTCTATCACTAAATAACATAAGCGATTTATAAATGCAATTTAAAAGTTTATATACCTAAATGGCATACCCATATAAGTTGAAAGGTAAACTCAAGAATCTTTTTAAAGTGGATAGTCAGATGAAATGAATGGTAGGAAGAATAGAATTTGAAATGTCTTGTAAGAGATACCTACAGGGGCGGAGAAAGGGGGCGAGTAGGGGCCTGCCCCCTATGAATGTGAAATGTCCACCTTTTTTGAAATTCAAATAATTTTCTAAATTTAACACTGCTAGCCCCTCTGCCATTTAAAAAATCAACTTACTGGCTCCGCCTTGGATACCCATGTCATTAGCCGAGCAATAAGCACCTATGCGCTTAGGCTAAGTCCATGTTTGCAAATTAGTAATTTTTAACAATACAATTATGCTCATGATGCTCACTATTTAGTGAATTATATGAAATTAGGTGGTGACACTTATACTCCATGTATGTTATACAAAGGAATAAATCAACAGAATGCTCGGAATTATCAATCGAACCATAAATCCGTGGCGAAGGCCAGGCATATGGAGGTGTGCCGGCCTCACGCGGTTGCGTCTCCTCCGACAGCAGCGAACCACGAGAGCTCTCGAGTCCACCGGGTTAGCACCACTGCCGGCCCCATACGGCTCCATCTCCTTCGGTGGCGGAGAGCTGGGAGAGAGCTCGAGAATCCGCCCTTTGCTAGCTTCACGTGGCGCACAGCCATGACAACTCCACCTCGACAAACTCTGAACACCCAGGGGCGCATCTGCGGGACGAGCATGAGATGAGAGAAAACGACTACAGGGGCACTGGCCAGATGCGGGACGAGCAGGAGACGAGGAGACAGGACTACAGGGCACTGGGTGAAAGAGACTTTCTTTTAATATATATAATAATATAAAATTGTTCTTTATTAAAAAATGATATTGTACTATATCTTTAGAGATTAAATATTGATTATTGTCTAATTTTTTTAAGACATACTATTCTTTCATGTATTTTCCTATGGTCATCGAAGATTGGTTCATACAAAATTTTCAATCCTCTGTTTTCTTCATGTATTCCTATCATATTCCTGTGTTTTTTCTATTCCCGCGTTGTTGAATTCTTGCGTTCCAAAGAGGCCTCTAAAAGTAAGCAGAAATAAAAAAAGAAGAGAAAAACATTATCGATATTTTGTTTTTTATTAGAAGGGACTGTTTTACTAAATGTTTCAAAAAAAACAAGTTTAACTTCACTTGTGGAGCTGTTCGGGGAGCCAAAGCTAAAAAAGCATGTTTCGGTGTGAAGCGGAGCTATACAAACGGGATCTAAATATTTAGAGCACGTCTACAGGTTCCACGTATTTTTGTGAAAAAACAACAACAATGCGTCATGTGGTTTTATTCAGGATTATAGCCTTTGCGACATAATAAAATCAGTTTTGATAATTTATTATCTTATTTTGACAAAAGAAATCTATATAATTATGAATTGTTAGAATCATTTTTATTTCTTCCATTGCAACGCATAAACATATTTGCTACCTGCCTATACATATTTCAAACACACAAAGTGCCCAATACGAATGCGGATCGAAAAGGCAAATTTCCCGCAAAAAGCGAAAGGGTGCATCGTCCTTTGTTTTTGAGTGAAATCCAGTGGGGGTCCCTAAATTTGTCCCGCATTCTCAAGTAGGTCCATGAACTATGAAAACCTGAAATTCGGGTCCCTGAACTTGATTAATGTATCAGTGGAGGTCCAAACCGGGAATGGGAAGGCTGTTTCGCCAACCTGGACTGCCAACGTGGCTGCTGGGCCCGTGTGGGAGTAGCCTGTGGGCTACCAAATATTCTAGCAGGCCCCTGCCGCAAGCCCATATTCATTTGTCATCCCCGCATCCTCGCAGTCGGAGGGGGCGCGGTCTTGCGAGCCTCGTCGCACGCGAGGCGGAAGCTGGCGAGCAGCGAGGCGGACGTCGGCATGCACACCTAGGCGTCGTCGGAGAGGGGACAAGGCGGCGTGGGGCAGAGGCAGGTGGCGCGAGCGGAGGAAGGCGCATCTGGATCCCGAAGCATGGCTCCTAGGTTCCGCAAGGAAGGAGAACCTCCGCCGGAGTACGGTGAGTCTCTCTGTGACTTAATCTCTTACGGGTTGGGTGTTATAGGAAGGAAAGAACCTCCTCTGCAAGACATAGATGACTACTTCTTGTGCAATATTTGCGCAATATTTGAATAGTTAGGGTTTGAATTTAGTTGAGTTGTCCAATTTGGCTACTGTTGGCATGCAAACGGCGCGGCGGCGGGCAGCCCGTTTGTCTCTTGAAAGTTGCTGCCTGGGAATCTAGTTGTGTACGTGTGTGTTAATTTTCTTATTTACTTCACACATTTTTCTAGTGATCCATATGTTAGCTAAAAAATATAAGTAAATTACATAAATACTATGTATTGTTCGGAATATGTGATTGGTTTTTTTACATTTTTTCACCATTATTGAGTCATCAGAAAAAAAACATGCAAGTTAGCATCTCTTATGTGCATGTAAGTTCACACGACTGCATGAGCTAAATTGAAGGTCAGTTTTGCTGTTTCCATTAGTTCACATTCAAAATTCAGAACTATTAATTTACACCAATGCACAACCAAGCTGAACTGAAAACACCACACCACCGGCCTCATTTTGGTGATTTTCACTCGTTCACTCTACAACCTTGAATCAGAGTCAGTTCTGAAGGTCAATCAAGTTCTGATCAAGTTGACTGTTTGTGTAATATAGGTCCTGGTTTCAACAAATTTTCACTAGAAGTACATCATGGAGGTTCTTTCTGCGGTCATGGTGCTAACAGAACTTATGTAGACGGTAAAGTGACATGGTATGACAACTTGGAAGTACAGTTCTGGTGCTATGTGTGGATAGAGGACCTGGTCTTGCAGCTAGATTATGGCCTGACTGACAATGTGAGTGTGTACCGGGGAAATAATTAAGTGATGGCCTTAGGATCCTTTCGTCTGATGAAGATTGTATGGTAATAACACAAGTTGCAGATAGGGTGAAGAACTTTGTGCTTTATTTTGACCACTACAAGTACATAGGGGTTACTAACTGGGATGATGTGTTGAACCCAATTTCTGAGATAGATGGTGAACCCAAGATTGCCACCCCTGTGAAGCAGTCTGGGGACAAACTACCAGAGTTCTATAGTAACATAGAAATTGCAAGCCATGGTAGTGCTACTGCAGACATGTCTGATGGTGACGGTGAAGATTCAAATTACATTGACAGTGACTACGACTTAGAAGATGGCGATGATGACTTGTTTGCGGACAATGTAGATGAAGAAGTCATAGATGGGGGTGCAGGAAGGGGAAAGAAGATGAGTAAGGGTAAAGAGGCATCAGCAGGCCCATCTGTTCCCACCCAAATAGAAGACAGTAGTGATGAAGACTTTGATTTTGATGGTGAGTCAGATGGTGAAAGGGAAATGAAGCTGAAATTTAGATCTTTCAACCCTGATGACCTGGTGAACCCAACTTTCAGAGTTGGCATGGTGTTCTCCACTGTGGAACTGCTGAGAAAAGCAATCACTGAATACATCTTGAAGCACAGAGTTGATATTAAGATGCTAAGAAATGACAAGACAAGGGTTAAAGCTCATTGTGCTGCAGGGTGCCCCCGGGGTTTGTATGCTTCATTTGATAGCAGAGCTAATGCATTCATGGTAAAGACTTATGTGGCAGATCACAATTGCAGGAAGGAGTGGTATCTGAAGAGATGCACAACCAAGTGGTTGTCAGAGAAATACATTGAGTCATTCAGAGCAGATGGGAAGATGTCACTTGGTAGTTTTTCTAGAATTGTGCAGAAGGAATGGAACTTGACACCATCAAGAAGCAAACTGTCTAGGGCTAGGAGGATGGCTTTGGACAAGATATATGGAGATGAGATAGAGCAGTTTAACTTGCTATGGGATTTTGGAAATGAAATAAGGAGGTCTAACCCTGGGAGTACCTTTTATGTTGGTTTGAATGAAGGTCATTTCAGCCACATGTACTTCTCACTTGATGCTTGCAAGAGGGGCTTTCTTAGTGGCTGCAGGCCATTGATTTGCCTTGATGGATGTCACATAAAGACCAAGTTTGGTGGACAGTTGTTAACTGCTGTTGGTGTAGACCCAAACAACTGCATATTCCCTATAGCAATGGCATATGTGGAGGTGGAGGCAAAGGATACATGGATTTAGTTCCTGAAGACACTGAAAGAAGACCTTGGCATCGATAACACCTATCCTTGGACAATAATGACAGACAAACAGAAGGTATGTTGTCACAAATGTTATCAGAGGTAAAGAATAGAGTCTACTGTCTTATATACCAGACTAGAACTATGATATGTGCTAAAAATGATCAACCCTCTTATATGCAGGTGACAAATCAAACCCAGCTGTCACAAGATCATGGACCCTTGCCTTCTTCAGCATTTGTTGATAATAATCGACCAACAGCTAGGCCAACTGTCCTGACTACATCAACAAAAGAAGGACGAGCATATTGTAGCCTGATGATATACCTGCATATTGTGTCTATTTCAGTCAATATTATTGCATCTTGTCTACTGTGTACAATATACTCAAAAACTCCATTAGACACAATGAGGTGAAACGTATCCATTGCTGTGGTCTGATGGCATACATAAGATGGAATACATTTCCTGGCATACATCTAATGGCATACATCAATTCACCTGAACAATACTACAAACAGTAGGCAAATGAGAGCTACAAGTCCACATCCACACACAAACAGCAAAACCTTCAACAAGTGTTCTATTTCCTTAGCTGCAACCACTAACAGCAACAGCAAGCTCTTGACTGAACTTGCACCCTCTTCCTCCTTAGGCAGCAGCTCCCCTTGAACTTCATCTACATGCTCCTGTGCTTCTGCTTCCTTCAGCCTCCGTAGCAACTCCAAATAGTCTTCCTCCCAATAGAAAAAGGGACAACCAGATCCATCTTTCTAAGCAAAAAAACAAAACCAAATCAGTGCACCAAACAAATGAAACTAGAGATCTGCTGAAACTAACTAACTAACCTTGTGGTAAGGGCACACGAAAAAAATGCGATTTGGATTTTTTAGAGTAGTAGACAGCCGCTCCACCACCTCAGCACGTCCACACTCATTGCACCAAATGAGGGGGGATTTCTAGTCTCCTCCTTGTGGGCTGCATCCTGGTGGAGCTTGAGCTTGCACGCCCAGCCATGGCGTCCAGGAAGGAGCAGAATGGGGAAAAGGAAGGAGAGTGAAGAAGATAGGTGAGAGGGAGAGGGGATAGGGGGTTAAATGCAACCTGTGCAAGAAATGGCGGGAGATTTCCCACCAGAAATGACCAGCAGCCACGTTGGCAGTCCAGGTTGGCGAAACAGCCTTCCCATTCCCGGTTTGGACCTCCACTGATACATTAATCAAGTTCAGGGACCCGAATTTCAGGTTTTCATAGTTTATGGACCTACTTAAGAACGCGGGACAAGTTTGAGGACCCCCACTGGATTTCACTCTTTGTTTTTTAAAGAAACGGTAACGGCAGGATAGATGAGAGAAAGGACCACCAAATAAAATAGTGGCCTTGTTTAGATCCGAATTCGGGTGTCCCGAATTGCTACAGTGCACATTAAATGCACACTGTAGCAATTCGTTTGTATTTGGTAAAAATTATCCAAACTTTGACTAATTAGGCTCAAAATGTTCGTCTTGCAAAGTACAATAAAACTGTGCAATTAGTTTTTAATTTCATCTACATTTAGTACTTTATGCATGTGCTGGTATTTTGATGTGATAGGAATCTTCTTTTTGCACAGTATAATTTAGGGTTGAAATTGGAGAACTAATCAAGGCCAGTAAATAAAACAGTAGGTAATAATAATTTAACAATAAGAAAAGTAAATGCTGCGAACGGGCGATTGGTTTCTTCTCGGCCTCATCCATCGTCTTCTTCGCCGATCTCTCTCTCACCCCCGTGCTCCAAACCCTAGCAAGCAGCAATCAAGCGGTACCCATGCAATCGTAATCGGCTCGCTGCCTAATCCCCTCCCTTTCTCATCTCATGACCATGCCGGCCTCGTCCCCCTCCGGTGGCAGTGCCTGTGCCCCATCGCCGCCGCCGCCACCGCCGCCGCCGCCGCGGGCTATGAAGCGTGAGCTCGCCTTCGCGCTCCAGTCCCTCTCCGAGATCTCTGCCTCCCCCGGCCGCACGCGCTCCGGCCGCCCCATCTCTTCCCTTCCGGACCCATCGGCATCAGCATCTCTCAAGAGGCGCAAGAGATCCGACCCGTCCGCCCCCGCCCCCGCCCCCGCAGCCGATCTCGTCTCCCCGCCCACGCCGCCTATCGACGCCGAGCCGCCTAACCAGCCCCTCCGTGACATCATCCAACCGCTCCATGGATCTAATCCTCCCACCGCCTCTGACCACCGATCCGATTCCAATGCCGCTCAAGAGGCCATTCCGCAATCGATGCTGGAAGCCCCCCAGCCATCGCACGCTGACACTGCAACAAAGGACTCGGCAATGGAAGTGATTGCAAAGGTGAATCTGCCCGCAGCAGAAGATAGTGCAGCAGAGACTGCAACGGAGGACTCGGCAATGGAAGTGATTGCAAAGCCGAATGTTCCCGCAGAGGATGGTGCATCAAAGCCGAATGTGGCCGCAGAGGACACTGCAGCAGTAGCACCAACTCTGCTGGAAACCACCATTGCAGATAGTGCATCAAAGCCGAATGTGGCTGCAGAGGATACTGCAGGAGTACCACCAACTCTGCTGGAAACCACCATTGCAGCTGGAAATGATCAGTGTGATAACACAAACTCGAATGGAGCAAGTCTACAGCAGCAGGCCGTCACCATTGCAGCTGGAAACGACCAGTGTGATAACTCAAACTCAAATGGAGCAAGTCTAAAGCAGCAGGCCGTGGACAATGTATTACTCTCTAATACTATGCTAGCTGAGGACGCTGCCACACCTGCGGCTGCTGCCAAGCTCAAGCCTGCAAGGCGCTTCACCCGATCACTGCTCAAGAATAATAAACCAGACCAAGAAGAGTCTGCAGCTTGTGAAAGTCAGGCGACACCAGATGGCAGCAAGGATGCGTCATTTGATTTCGCTTTGCTGCTGGAGAAGCCTCAGAGAAGGTTCACTAGATCGTTGCTCAAGACAAAGGCTGAGAGCAGTTTGGTTGGATCTGATGATGCGCTGGACAGCACATCTGACTCCCCTTCATCAGTGAAGAAGATGGAGATGAAGATGTCAAAGAAAGTTGCCTGCCTCACGAAGCATCCTGGAAACATTAGAGAGCTGCTCAATACAGGCCTGCTCGAAGGGATGCCAGTTATGTACATCATTCCTCATAGCAAGGTATGTGAGAATCAGCCGCAATGTTTTATGAGCAGTTCTTAAGTATGTGGTTACTGCTTAGCCTGCAAATTCATATTTTACACTTTTTTTACTAGTTTGACATAGTTTTGTAATATTAAGACAGAGTTATCCTTTGTTGAGACAGTAGGAGTATTACGCAGACCTTAAACCATGATCCATGACAACAAGTGCAGCTTAAGGATAAAGTTGCCATCGTGGAATTAAAGTTGCTTTGATGACATATTGCCTTGGATTGTTGTCTGTCTGGTTTTTGTATCTCATGCAGTTATTAAGATTAAGTTTATGCTTGCAAGTTGCAGAAGGCTGTGCTAAAAGGAGTGATTACTGGTTGCAATATACGTTGCTTTTGCCTGTCCTGTAATGGTTCCAAGGTTTGTGTTCCGTAGTCTATAAACTGTTAAAGAACAAAAACTGTTCATTTATGCTACTCTCCTTTTCATTTTACAGGCTGTTTCAGCTTATTACTTTGAACAACATGCTGGAAGCACCAAAAAACACCCTGCTGATTACATTTACTTAGGGAATGGCAATAGTTTGCGTGACGTGCTGCGTGCATCTGACAGATCTCCCTTGGAGGCTCTGGAAAAAACGATTCGTTCTTCTATTGATCCAGTAGTTAAAAGGAGCCGCATTAATTGTTTGAATTGCAACGGTAAGAACTTCATGTTTTGAGCAATTTTTTAAGGGCAAGTTCCTCTGATACATTGGACAACATCACCTAATGCTGCAGAGCCTGTTCTTCCGTCATCACAAACTGAAAACGTACTGTGTCAAGTTTGCCTCGAGTCAAAGCAACCTCAAGATCCTCTTACCACATCATATACATGTAATGGCAGTTCGAGGTAAGCAGTTTGAGCAAACAGTGTGCTACATATTCTTGTGCCCAGATAGCTATGTTCTCACTATTGGTTAGATAATTAATAATATGTCCAAGAGATATCTGCCTGATATGGTTAGATGCTAAGTAACTTACTTTTTTTTGGTTGTATCTATCTAGGTTCATAGTTTTAGAGTTTTGATTGCTAATTTTACTTGTTTTATTAAATCATATTTAAGTTCTTGCATTTAGATCTTAGTTCCTTCCATCCTTTGTTTTTGGTCTGTAGTCTGACTCCAAGTTCCAAGGAGGCTTTGCTAAAGAACATATCATCAGGCAAGAAGGGTGGGAGTGCTGGCAAAGTAACAAACAAGTTGGTACACTATAAGCATGTTTATCTTTCCTTATTTATTATGTGTGCATGAGCTCATTGGTATTTTTTTGGCTACTTTCTTCAGGGATAACAGACTACACAAATTGGTCTTTAATGTTTTGCTTGATGGCACAGAAGTAGCTTACTATGTTGATGGGCAGGTTGTTAGACTAAGGCTATCTCCTGGTTTTCTTCAATTCTCTTTGTGTTTTCTTTGGTTTATAATTTGCATTGCATGATGCAGAGAAAGGTTGACGGGTATATCAAGGATCAAAGAATCTACTGTAATCACTGCAACACAGTGGTCTCATTCTTCTCTCATTTAAGTTATTTCTTCAGGTTCACATTTTATAAAATAATTAATCTTTCTTTATGCGGAATATTCAGGTTAGCCCATCAGCATTTGAAGCTCATGCGGGTGAGGGATCAAGGCGCAAACCGTAAGTCTTTATGTTCTTGTGTTTAAATTATGCCAACTCAGGGTTATCATGGTTGACCTTACTTTGTTACATTGCTGCTAGGTATGATAACATATTCACATCAAACGGAGTATCATTGCATGAGCTGGCAATGAAAATATCAAAGGATATGGAACTGTCAGAACGCGAGACAGATGATCTGTGCAGAGAATGTGGTCAGGGGGGAGACATTTTCCCGTGCAAAATCTGTCCAAGGTCATTTCATCCAGGTAGTTTTGCAAGTCCTTGGAATTAATTACAAGAGCTGGAATGTTCTTTTTGGTTATTTGTTCGTGAAGTCTTTTTCTTCTTTTTGTGAGAACGGTTTTAACAACTGGCTCGCTTGTTATGCCAACTGCAGCTTGCGTTGGACTGTCTAAAGTCCCCTCAGAATGGTATTGTGATAATTGTCACAATCTTGTGCAAAAAGAGAAGGCTTTAGCACAGAACAAAAATGCTAAAGCTGCTGGGAGGCAAGCTGGAGTTGATTCCATTGAACAGATAATGAAGAGAGCTATACGGATTGTCCCCATTTCTGATGATCTTGGAGGCTGTGCTCTATGCAAGTGAGTACTGTTTCCTTATATATATATGCTCTATGCATTATGATAAGCTGTGCTTATACTTGATTAATCAATTGTTGCTTGGAATAGTTTGAGTTTTAGTAGCCAAGGTTCATCTGCATTGCTACCTGTTCAATTTACAGTCTACTTACGCCAGTGGGAACTGACCGTCTTATTATGAATATACCAGTGCAGTTAATTCAGCACTTTAACCTGTAAATAGCTTGAGGCACAAATAAATAAGCAAAAAACCATGCACCCAAGCAAAGGTAGGTGCTCAAATAAACTTCGTATTGTACAGATAATGATTTGGTCATTAGATGATTAGATCATATCCTGTTCAACGTATGCATGTACATGCTTCGTATTCAGACCAGCTATATATTTTCAGCCTGTATGGAAAGCAAATGTCATCCCCATTTGGTCATCTCTGCCCCCCTATCTATTCTTCCCTTTTCTTCATGGCCCCATCTACTTATATTCTTCCCATCCATACGCCCTCCACCTGTCCTCTCATTGGACCTACACCTTACAATATTTTTTGTCAGTTGCCCATGCAATCACCATGAAGCCTTGCTGATAGAAAATGGTGTTCTGCAACTTGAGAAAGTATGCCCTGGAGAGTAGGATGTTGTGCATTAACTGAAATGTGCATGGCCGCATGAGGATGGTTTCTTAAAGCTGACCCTTTTAGTTTTATCCTTGTTATTTGATGGAGGCTGGTGAATAAGCATCGGCTGCGCTGCGATGTCCTTTCGTTGCTTGATCTGTTGTGCGGTGTCTGCCTTCGCGCGGCGAAGCACCGCTTGGAGGAACTGCGACGGGGTACGGGGCTGAATCAGCTGCAGATCCCACAGCCGCCGCACTCGTCGGCGCGCCAGGAGGCCACGCGCCGCCGCCTGCAGCCGCACCGCCGCCGACACCTGGCGCGCAAACGCCGCCTGACGGCTCTCCATGGCGGCCAACCATGCGTTGATGTCGGCCATCGCCTTGGCGAGCTGATCCCACAGTGGCTCATCGAAACCTGACATCTCCGATACCAGATTGTTATGGACGCTGTTGGGATCGAGAGGGGAGAGTCGAGGGGAACGGCGGCGGAGCTACAGTATCCCGCGTGCTACAGTACCCGCGGGTACTGTTCACGTGAGAGAGACGGAGGGCCGGCGGCTAGGGCTGTGAGGGGCGATGGGAACGTCGGCCGCGGGGCTTCGCCCACGGCCGGCAAGAGAGAAGGTTTTTCCTTCTAATCTATTGCTTGATTAGATTGATATATCTGCTCTCCTTATATAGAGAGGATTTCTTGACTTACAAGCAAGGCTTACTTGACCCCTAAGCAAGCGACTAATTAACCCTAACGGGCTAAGGCCCAATAGGCCCTTGACTCTTCTAACAGTCATTTGATTAGTTGACTTGGTTTTTGAATCCCTAAACCTCTTCTTTTAGATTTTTGGTTTTCTTAAATTTCTCCTATGAGAACACAAGAAGCCCTTTTTGCACATGTGACACAAAAATAGAGTGCTTGGGACCTTTTCTTTTATGCATATTTTTAACAAGTATTGATCATAGGTATTCTATTCTATTGTCCTGTTGAATGTAAAACAGCCATGGGTACAGAATAGTTGTGGGTTGGAAAATCTCTTGGTAAACTTTCAGTAACACGCTTAAGTACAACTGATGCTGTTAGAGTGTTAGACCCTATGGAAAAGAGTATGCGGGCAGAAAATGGGCTGCTGCCAGCTGTAGAATCTCTTGATGCAGCTGGTTAGGCTAAAATCAATAGGCAAACCAAGCAGCACCTAAAGAAATACTTTGACTAGAAGGCAATAAAGAGTTTAAACCCCTGGTACATAATGCCTTTAGCTATCTGGGTTATCTAGGTGAGTTTCCAGCAAGGCAGGATGACGGCGGCTGGTGCCTAGGCAGTAGGCACTCTTGGCAGTTATCTCTTAGAACAGTGAAATGTGTGATATGTTTTTTGATGTTTGTAGCTGTCAAGTATGCTAGCCTCCTGAACTGCTAGCTGTGCTTTTTTTAATGCTAGTTGCATTCTTACAGTGTTCTAACTGGTGAAGTTTCTCTGTGCAGACAGAAAGATTTCAACAATGCTGTGTTTGATGAGCGCACTGTGATACTCTGTGACCAAGTATGCTATGCATTTACTTTTTCTGCAGTGGCATGATATTTTTGCTTGTACATTGTTATTTATAGTCCAAATATTAAGACATAACACTTTTCTTCATATGGTTCATTTCTCTCTTAGTTTTTTTACTCTAAATTAAAGTGCAACATACATGTGCAAGTTTACTGTTATACTTGGCTGACATATTTCTATTTTGTGCTGCTCAGTGTGAGAAAGAGTATCATGTAGGATGCTTGCAGAGTCAATGGCAAGTAGAACTAAAGGTTAGTGCAGAACGACCTTATTATTCAATTGAAATCAGTCATTATCTTAACCTTAGGTTTGCTGTGCATGATATATTCACTTCAGATGGAGTATGATGCCTTTTACCTGGGTGAATGGCTCAATGCTAACACAATACAATTTTCTACAGGAATTGCCAGAGGGGGAGTGGTTCTGTTGCAGTAGTTGCTCTGAGACACGATCTTCATTGGACAAGATAATCTCCAATGGAGCTCAACTATTGGCGGAGCCAGATCTTGAAATCATAAGGAAGAAACATGAGACAAGAGGTTTATGCATGGACACCAGTAAAGATCTCAAATGGCAATTACTTTCTGGTAAAAGGGCTACTGAAGAGGGACGCATATTGCTCTCTGCTGCAGTGCCAATTTTTCATGTAAGTCCTGTATTATTTGATCTCATATGTTTTTGTATAGATAAATTTCTGGGCCAAATATCTTTGTTTCATTTCATCCTTTGGACGTGTTTCTCATCTGATGGTAATCTGTTTTGGGTAGTTTGTTATTATGTTGGATAGATGCATCATATCATATGTCAGAAATGTTAGTTGTTTATCAATAGAACTGAGTTTAGCCCAGATTTGGGTGAGTTCTTTGTTCTTTGTAGTAGTGTAATGCCAAACATGAGCTTGTGGGCGCCTTAAAAAGGAGATTTTCTGTACAATTGTCATATTCTCATCTCAGAACAGAAGAGAAAATAACAAATGTTTGCTCTGTTGCTAAGAGATTTTGGCTGGAGTAGCAAGTTCAAAGCTTTAGTTGCCAGCTTACCATTATTAGTGGAGTAGCAAGTTCAAAGCTTTAGTTGCCAGCTTACCATTATTAGTGGAGGGACATTAGGACTTCTTATCAAACTATCTTAGACAACAACAACAACAACAACAACAACATAGCCTTTTGTCCCAAGCAAGTTGGGGTAGGCTAGAGATGAAACCCAAAAGAGACGAGAAACAGGGAGACACATAAAGGGACATAAAGGGCACAAGACAAAAGATGTCACGGTTCAGGCACGTTGATTGCTAATCTCCAAGCGCTCCTGTCCATAGCTAAATCCTTGGGGATATTCCACTCCTTAAGATCTCTCTTAACGGACTCGTCCCAAGTTAATTTAGGTCGACCTCTACCGCTCTTTACATTATCGGCCCGCTTTAGAATTCCACTACGCACCGGCGCCTCAGGGGGCCTCCGTTGGACATGTCCAAACCATCTCAACCGATGTTGAATCAATTTCTCCTCAATTGGTGCCACCCCAACCCTATCCCGAATATCGTCGTTCCGTACTCTATCCCTCCTTGTGTGCCCACAACACCAACGCAACATACGCATCTCCGCTACACTCAATTGCTGGACATGTCGCCTTTTTGTAGGCCAACACTCAGCACCATATAACATCGCCGGACGAATCGCCGTCCTATAGAACTTACCTTTCAGCTTCTGAGGCACCCTTTTGTCACAGAGAACGCCAGAAGCTTGACGCCATTTCAACCAGCCGGCTGAAATTCTATGCCTAACATCTTCATCAATGTCTCCATCCTTTTGTAGCATCGACCCTAAATACCGAAAAGTATCCTTCTTGGCCACCACTTGCCCATCGAGGCTAACGTCTCCCTCCTCGTGTCTAGTCGCGCTGAAATCGCACCTCATATACTCGGTCTTAGTCCTACTAAGTCTGAACCCTTTCGACTCTAACGTGTGCCTCCATAGTTCTAACTTCCTATTAACTCCCGCCCTACTGTCGTCAACTAACACCACATCATCAGCAAAGAGCATACACCAAGGGATATCACCTTGTATGTCCCTTGTGACCTCATCCATCACCAAAGCAAATAAATAAGGGCTCAAAGCTGACCCCTGATGCAGTCCTATTTTAATTGGAAAGTCACTGGTGTCGCCATCACATGTTCGGACAAACGTCACCACATCCCTGTACATATCCTTGATGAGGGTAACGTACTTAGTTGGGACTTTGTGCTTTTCCAAGGCCCACCACATGACATTTCTCGGTACTTTGTCATATGCCTTCTCGAGGTCAATAAAGACCATGTGCAAGTCCTTCTTCTGCTCCCTATATCTCTCCATCAATTGTCGTAATAAGAAAATCGCCTCCATGGTCGACCTACCAGGCATGAACCCAAACTGATTTTGGGTCACATGTGTCACTCTCCTTAGGCGATGCTCGATAACCCTCTCCCAGAGCTTCATCGTATGACTCATCAACTTAATCCCACGGTAGTTAGTACAACTTTGAACATCTCCCTTGTTCTTGAAGATAGGTACTAATATACTTCTCCTCCATTCTTCAGGCATCTTGTTTGACCGAAAAATAAGGTTAAAAAGCTTAGTTAACCATACTATCGCTCTCGCGCCTAGGTATCTCCACACCTCAATGGGGATACCATCAGGGCCCATCGCTTTACCTCCCTTCATCCTCTTCAAAGCCTCTCCGATCTCTGCCTCCTGAATTCTCCTCACAAAGCGTGGGTGTTTAATTCCTTGGGTGAAAAATTTTTGGTTGTCACATCAGATGTTTCATGGGATGTCGGAAGGGGTGTTCGGATACTAATAAAAAAACTAATTACATAACTCGCCTGGAAACCGCAAGACGAATTTATTAAGCCTAATTAATCCGTCATTAGCACTTGTTTACTGTAGCATGACATTGTCGAATCATGGATTAATTAGGCTTAAAAAATTCGTCTCACAAATTTATCGCAATCTGTGTAATTAGTTATTTTTTTCGTTTACATTTAATACCCCTTGCATGTGTCCAAACATCTGATGTGACGGGGTGAAAAATTTTTGGGGAGGAACTAAACTCCCCCTTAGAATCAAGACTTCAGTGGTTTCTCACCAAGTGTTCTCTTGCAGCAATCTTTTGATCCAATCCGTGAAGCTCTCACTGGTAGAGATTTGATTCCTGAGATGGTTAACGGGTAAGATAACCGAACAACACTTTGTTTTAGAGGTATACAACTGCCTCTGTGAAGGCCCTCATCTCATTTAAATGTACCAGGAGGGGACCTAAGGAGGGAATGCCCGGACAAGATTACAGTGGAATGTACTGTGCACTGTTAACTGTGGGGTAAGAACTGTTATAGTAAAATGGAAAATCGTCCCAACTTTTGCATCCATTGTTACTGAATAATAGTTGATTGTTGCAGCTCTGCTGTGGTGTCAGCAGCACTTATGCGTGTGATGGGAGGTGATGTGGCTGAGCTGCCACTAGTTGCTACAAGCCAGGATGTTCAAGGGCTGGTGGGTCTTAGAATTGCTTTGCTGCTCAATACTAGATTGTTTATTTGGTCATGCGGTTGGTTCTTTGTTCATTGGTTGATGTTTGGCCTATTACGCTGATGCAGGGCTACTTCCAAGCCTTGTTCTCATGCATAGAGAGGGTGCTAGTCTCGCTGAAGATCAAGCACTTTGTGCTTCCAGCTGCACATGAAGCTGAAGGGATCTGGATGAAAAAATTTGGCTTCTCTAGGATCCTTCCTGAAGAGGTTAGCTACGAAGCCTGACATTCAGTTTAGATGGTGTGTAGATGTAAATCTAATTGATGTTGATGTTTTGCAGCTGGAAGCTTGTCTTAACGGGGCACACCTGACTATATTCCATGGAACGTCATACCTGTACAAGGCTGTTCCAATGTCATGATGTTGGTGTTGCAATAGGTAGCTAGCAAGCAGGATTTTGTCTGTCTTTTGGGGTCGCCATTGTGATGTACATAAAGAGTTGACGGAAGCAAAGCATGGCAAGACATAGCAAGTTCAAAGCAAAGCATGGTATACAGGAGCTGAAGCTAAGGCGAAGAAAAGAGCCAAGGAAGGATACAAGAGGTCATCTTTCTTTCTTTGTTTAGTCCTGAATCGAGTGTAGTCGCGCTGGGGTTTGTGAGTGGTGGCACACCTGGCTATTTTTGGTGTAATACTAGATGCAATGCAATTGAAGCAGCCCCACCGAGTCTTGGCCCTGGAGACAGATTTTGCAATTCAATTTTGATGTGTTTGACACTGACAAGTGGTGGGGCTCGTATGTGTAAGTAACCGGTGGTGTTAGTTGAACATGACTTCGAAACTGCTACCAGAGCTATTTTGATGGTGGAGTACTGGAGTGGTTTTACATCCCCCCTCTAATCTAATCTTTAAAAAGACGAAATCAGCACCACTGAATCTGGCGTATTATTTTGCCACGTGTCCTGCAACAAAAAACGGGAGCCCTGACCTGTAACGAAGCTTCTAGGTGCCAGCGTTAACATATATTCACTAAAAGTTCTTTGGTAAACACCAAGCAGGAACTATTGATCTCTTTGTAGCATGATCGGCAATCCACCCTTTCAGTCGGCCTTTGCCTCCTGAACGGCGATTTATCAATTGGAGATAAGGCCACCAATAATTCGTATTTTCCACCATGATACATCCACCACCAGTACTACTAGTAGGTTTTTCACTAGGATACATCATCCACCGCCATTACTACTTGTAGGTTCTCGACTGGAACAACCCTAGCTGGCGTGGCAACGCTGCGCCCATGGTTTTCTAGTAACATACATTCATCCAGTTGAAGCTGCTATATATACAGGGCAATGCAAATTCGGAGTTAGTTGTTGGTCCGCAGGGATACATGTTTCATACTTATCGCAAAGTTCACTATGCTACCGTTGCGCGGTTGACGCGACGCAAGCCGTCCCACCCCCTCCCTTCCACGCGTCCACCAGCGCCTGTGCCCGCGCCATGTCAGAGAGGAAGAAGAGGCGGTTGCATTAGGGTTAGGGTTCTAGTGGGTTAGGGAATGAGTCTCCAACGGCCTTAGAAGGAGGGTTTGGCGGCGGCGGCCGCGACACGGAGGTGGAGACGGGCAAGACGATGACGGGACAGTGCGGCGGTGAAGGCGGTTGGGCAGGGCTAGCGACGAGGCCTACCCTAGGATCAAGGTGGGCAGGGTTGAGGGGCGGGGGTGGGGTGAGGACGAGGACGAGGACAACGCCAACGCCGCCCTGATTAGTGGAGGGTAGGGTGGGGGCAGGACGCGAGAGGTGGGCGGCATGGCCCACGGCAAGGCAACAGCTAGCCGAGGACGGGAAGCCAGGGCGGGGGTAGGGGCGAGGACAGCGTCGGCAAGAAGACAACGGGACAGGTGTTGAAAGTCTCTAGTTTGGTTTTGGCTAATTGATGAAACCTAAGACTAACCTTTGTATCTAAGTGGATGATTTAGATAAAGGTGGTCATTGAATATGAGACATGACATTGACTCATGTGACCAAGATGATGAAGACCGAGGTGATGCTTGGCTCGATGGACCGGTTGTGAAGGTGAAGGGCAAGTCGAGGCTTCGAAGCGAAGGACCATGCGATGGTGAAGCTTGAGCAAGACTTGGCACCGACGGACTGATGCAACGGTGAAGAGCAAGTGAAGTCAAGGTCGATGGATCGAGACGGTCATTTGATGATATGAAGTGGATCATATCTTTTGGAGAAACAAAATGGGCTCAAGGCAAAGGTATAACCATAGGGCCATTTTGTTTTGCACTCAAGACACCATAGAGGGTGTGAGTGGTTTAGGATCGATAGCCGAACTATTAAGAGGGGAAGTCTTATCGGTTATTCGATGCACGGGTGCCACTAGGTGAATTCATGAAGTGCATTACATGTAGGGCCTAGTGAGCTAACCGGAAAACCTTAGAAAATGTTTATGTAAATGCTAACACACGTGCACAAGGTGGTGATCACTTGTTGGTGTTGGCACATTTGCGAAGGTGTTGAAGTTTGAGCGGTAGAGAGGGTTTGGGTCTCTCTCTCCCTCCTGCCGAGCTTGCGAGCGTGGGATTCAGGTGATTTCGAGGAGTTGAAATGCCTATTTTCCACTACGCCGAAAGTCGGAAAAAAAACGGAGGCGAACGGAGGTCACAGAGGTGACCGGACGCTGCACCGGACGCAGTCATGGTATGACCGAACGCGTCCGGTCAGTACAGCGCAGACGCGGGTGTTAGGGTTTGTAACCGGCGCGTCCGGTCACTCGTGGGACCGGCGTGTCCGGTCAGTCACCCAGAAGGAACTGAGGTTCGCAGAGGATGATCGGACGCGAGGCGCGTCCGGTCACACATGATCGGACGCGTCCGATCGTTGAGGGAGCTTACTGGACTCAAACCGGACGCGGGCACTGTCACGTCCGGTCGTTGCGAGGGACGCGTCCGGTCGTTGCTTCGCGAGCGCGCGGGTCAGTGCGATCGGCGCATCCGGCCGTTCGAAGCGGCGCGTCCGGTCGTTTGACAGGCGCGTCCGGTCGTTGCCCTGGGCGCGTCCGGTCATTGGTTTGACCGTTGGGGTCAGTGACCATTGGAGGATCGGACGCGGTTGAGCGCGTCCGATCGTTTTGAGAGGCGCGTCCGGTCATGGGATTTGACCATTGGCGCAGTGACCGTTGGAGGATCGGACGCGGTTGAGCGCGTCCGGTCAGTTATGACCGGCGCGTCCGGTCATCCCGACAGAACCCAGTGAAGGGGTATAACGGCTCTATTTGGATGGGATGCTTATAAATACTCGTTGGCCGGCCCTTGGGGAGAGAACTCGTGATTTCTAACATTCTTGTACATCCTTTAAGCTAGAGCATCTCCTCCCACTCATCTCTCTTGAGTGATTGCAAATCATAAGTGAGATTGAGTGATCCCAAAGTGCATTGCATAGCTTGAGGGCATCTAGTGGCACTTGTGGGTGGTATAGCCGGTGAATTTCTTGTTACTCTTGGAGAGTACCGCTCCTAGCTGGCTTGGAGATTGTTGGAGGCGTTGGTAAGAGAAGGTGATTGTTCTTGGCCACCTCCGGTTGATTGTAAGAGGTTCTTGTGCTTTACTCGGCGGGACGCCAAAAGCAACTCTAGTGGATTGCGCGTGTTATTGAGTTACCTCACTTGAGAGTGGTGTCTTGCGGTGCCTTGCGGGGCATGCCTTGAGCGGCAAGTGACTTGAGGGTCACACCGAGGAACCATCTAAGTGTTGGTCGACACAACCGGTGATGTAGCTTGTCGGTGCACAAGTGAACACCGGGTGAACAAAAATATTATGTCACTTGTCTCCCGGTGATTGGTCTTCATATTGTGTTGTTGTCAATATTGATTGATTGTATATCATCTTGGTGATTGGCAACATCTTCACTCCACCGTCGGTATAAGAATCACAATCCTCTCTCTTGCATTTATATTTACTAGAATATCTTGTGTAGCTCTCTAGTGGTAGCCTTTGCTAGTAGTTGTTAGCTTGCTTCCTAGTGTAAGTTTATTGACATAGTTCTTGTGTGAACTAGAGATCATAATCTACTAGACTTGTGGATAGGAGGCTTGCATCACTACCGTAGGCTAAGCAAAACTCGCTTTACGCCGTTAGTTATTCTAACAAGTTTGCTTAGTAGTTCTTGTAGAATTTTTTATAGGCTATTCACCCCCCCTCTAGCCATCTAGGACCTTACAAGTGGTATCAGAGCCATGGTCACCGTTTTAATCAAGGCTTAACATCCTTCGGTGTGAAAAATGGCTCAAATTGTGTTCAATCATGTTGGGGGCAAGCCACCGTTCTTTGATGGTGTTAGTTCTTTTGCTCATTGGAAGAGAAAGATGACAATGTACCTTGGTTCTATTTATGAGAGAGTTTTGCAAGTCACCGAGAATGACTTTGCTATCATTGATCCCGATCATCTCACCAATGAAGATAGAGCAAATAGAACATGCAATAGAATGACTCTCAATACACTTTACCATGGTATTGACACAAAAGTATTTGAGGGCATCAAGGACTTAGAATTGGCATATGAAGTATGGACAAGGTTGAGTGAAACATATGAGGGCACTAAGGTTGTGAAGAGTGCCAAGCTATATGGGCTCAAGAGTGAGTTTGAGAACTTCAAGAAAAAGGATGATGAAACAATCATTGAAATGTTTCATAGATTGCAAGTGATAGTCAACGATCTCAAGAGCTTAGGGCACAAGACACAAGACCAAGATTTTTGTCACAAGTTCTTGTTGAGTTTACCAAGAAAATTTAAAATGTTGATCATGATGCTACAAAGAGATGGGCTTGAAACAATGAAGCCTAATGATTTGCTTAGAGAGGTATTAACATATGATAAGTATGATCAAGATGTTGATGAGAAGGATAAGGAGGAAGAAAAGAAGAAGAAGACCGTGGCGTTCAAGGCCATCTCCTCCAAGGGCAAAGCTAACATCATTGAAGAAGAAGAAGACCATAGTGAAGATGAAGATTATAAAATTGATGATAAGGCATTTGCTTTTGTAGTCAAGAAAATGGGTCATATGTTCATTAAGAGAAGAGGCTTCAAAAAGAGAAATGACAACTTCAAGAGCAATGAGCAATAAAGGAAGTGCTTTAATTGTGATATCACCAATCATCTTCTAGCCGAATGTCCCTATGACAAGAAGAAGAACAACAAGAGGGGCAAGTTTGAGAAGAAAAAGAGAGAAGCCAAGATGACTTTGAAGAAGGGCAAGAATAGAGTCTATGTGGCCACTTGGGAAAGTGATGATGATGATGAAGAAGAAGAATCATCCAACAAGGCTTTTGCTTCCATTGCTATCAACAAGAAGCCTTCACTATTTGATTCATCCTCTTCGTGCTTCATGGCCAAAGAAGCTAAGGTATTATATGATGAGAGTGATGATGAAAGTGAAATGGAATATGTCCATGATAGTGATAATGATAATAATAATGATAATGAAAATGATGATGATGAACTAACTAAAGAACAACTATATGACTTGATGCAATAAACTAGAGACATAGCTATTGCCAAGAACAAGGAGTGTAAGAAGCTTTCAATGAAAGTAGCAATACTTGAGAAAGTTCTAGGTGAGCTTAAGACCACTCATGAGAGTCTAGTGGAAGACCATGTGGATCTTGGTAAAGCTCATTCCAAGCTTGAAAAAGCTCACTCATTGCTACTTGAGCAACAAGCAAAGAAGGAGGTTGTTGTATCATGTGATATAGGTGTTACATGTGATATAATTGATGAATCTTTTTATAAACCTATCATCATGACAAATGCTAACCCTTCTTGTAGCTCTTCATCCACCACCACCAACTCTACCTCCACTACTAGTGATGGTTTCACTTGTGATACCTCACTAATGGTTGAGAATGAGACTCTCAAGAGAGAGGTGGATGAGCTCACTCACGCCCTAGGCAAGGCCTATGGTGGTGAGGCCCGCTTGCTTAAGTGCTTGGGTAGCCAAAGGTTCTCTCTTAACAAAGAGGGATTGGGCTACACCCCCAAGAAAGGCAAGTCGGCCTTTGCAACTCCAAAGCCTAGCTTTGTGAGGGGCAATGGTCAGTTTTGCAATAGATGCAAGCAAGTTGGGCACTTAGAGCATAATTGTAATAAAAAGAACCTAAGCAAGAACCTTGTTAATGCCATACCTTTTGATTCTTGCTATGTGCTTACCAAAGGTGTGAAGGGTGTGAAAGCTAAGTTTATTGGTACACCTATTGTTGGTCCAAAGAAGAAGGCTATTTGGGTACCGAAGAGCTTAGTTACTAACCTACAAGGACCCAAGCAAAAATGGGTACCTAAGCTTCATTGATTTGCTTGTAGGTCAATTACAAAGCCGGAGGAAGGTATTGGATTATTGATAGTGGGTGCACTCAACACATGACCGGTACATCAAGAATGTTTGATTCAATCAATGGCAATGATAGTGGTGTTGATTCTATCACATTTGGCAATAACAAGAAAGGCAAGGTTATTGGCTTGGGCAAGATTGCAATATCAAATGACTTGAGTATCTCTAATGTGTTGCTAGTTGAAAGCTTGGATTTCAATCTTCTATCCGTGGCACAAATATGTGATCTTAGTTACAAATGTATCTTTGGGGTTGATGATGTGGAAGTCATTAGTATGGATGGTTCAAATGTGGCATTCAAGGGCTTTAGATATGAGAATCTCTACCTAGTTGACTTCAATGCTAGAGAAACTTCTTTGACAACTTGCTTAATCTCCAAATCAAGCATGGGTTGGCTTTGGCATAGAAGGCTTGGTCATGTTGGCATGAAACAATTGAAGAAGCTTACAACTTATAATCTTGTCAATGGTTTGAAAGATGTTGAATTTGAGAAGAATAAGCTTTGTAGTGCATATCAAGCCGGGAAGCAAGTTGGAAGCTCACATCCAAAGAATAGTACAATGAGCACATGCAAAGTATTTGATTTGATGCACATGGATCTATTTGGCCCAACAACATACTTAAGCATAGGTGGTAATAAGTATGGATTTGTCATAGTGGATGACTTCACAAGATTCACATGGGTATTCTTTCTTAGTGACAAAAGTGAAGTGTTTGACACCTTCAAGACCTTTCTCACTAGAGTTCACAATGAGTTTGAGATTAGAATCAAGAAAGTGAGAAGTGACAATGGAAGTGAGTTCAAGAATACAAGAATTGAAGAACTTTGTGATCACTATGGCATTGGACATCAATTCTCGGCCAAGTACACTCCACAATCAAATGGCCTAGTTGAGAGAAAGAATAGAACATTGTTTGATATGGGTAGATCAATGCTTCATGAGTACAATGTGAGTCAATCATTTTGGGGTGAAGCAATCAATACCGCTTGCTACTACATCAATAGACTATATTGTCATCCATTGCTAGAGAAGACCCCATATGAGCTACTTCATGGAAGAAAGCCCAATATTTCTTACTTTAGAGTGTTTGGTTACAAATGCTATATCTTGAAGAAGGACACTAGATTGGGAAAGTTTGACAAGAGATGTGATGAGGGGTTCCTACTTGGTTATTCAACTACAAGCAAAGCTTATAGAGTTTGGAACAACTCAAGTGGCATTCTAGAAGAAGTCCATGATGTGCAATTTGATGAAACCAATGGGTCACAAGATAAAGAAGAGAATCTAGATGATGTTGGTGGAACTCAATTGGTGGAAGCAATAAAGAACATGGACATTGGGGACATTAGAGCAAAGCAAGTAATTGATATTCAAGATGATGATAAAGATCAAGTGCTCAATTCTCCATTCAAGCTAGCTAGTGACTCTCAAGTGCAAGATCATGGTGCTAGTTTATCTCATCAAGATACATCAAGTGATCAACCAAGCTCAAGCAATCAAGTGCAAGTACTCCAACCACAACATGTTGCAAGAGATCACCCTATTGATAGTGTTATTGGTGATATTAGAAGTGGTGTGCAAACAAGATCAAGATTGACTATGTTTTGTGAGCATGCATCATTTGTGTCAATCATAGAACCAAAGAAAATAAAAGAAGCTTTGAAGGATGCCGATTGGATCATGGCTATGCAAGAAGAGCTTAACAATTTCACAAGAAATGATGTTTGGGAATTGGTAGAAAGGCCAAATGACTACAATGTGATCGGAACCAAATGGGTGTTCAAAAATGTCGGTACCAACAGTACGGGGGTACCCACACCTATCGCCAAAACGCTAACATAACCGAAACCACAATGAAAGATAGCCCGCTCGACGGGGCGCCTCGACCGCGTCCCGGCTCCGACTCGTACGAGGCCCGCTCGACGGGGTGCCTCGACCGCGCCCCGGCTCCGACTCGTACGAGGCCCGCTCGACGGGGCGCCTCGACCGCGCCCCGGCTCCGACTCGTACGAGGCCCGCTCGACGGGACGCCTCGACCGCGCCCTGGCTCCGACTCGTACGAGGCCCGCTCGACGGGGCGCCTCGACCGCGCTCCGGCTCCGACTCGTACGAGGCCCGCTCGACGGGGCGCCTCGACCGCGCCCCGGCCCCTCGACACCCTTTCTTTACCTACCCAGGACAAAAGCCATAGCATTCAATGCGGTTACCTACTACCACCGACCGGCATGGCTACGGCATGGGTCAACGCGGGAACAATACCCACGTCAAGTCTCACTGTTTTACCGCCCATCCCGTGATGGGAGGTGAAAGCCGTCACTGTATCCACCTTACCGCGCACTATTCACCATCAGTCACCCTCGAGGGAAGATAAGACAAGGTCCGTCCCCCGCGATACCGGGGATTCGGTCTTATCCATCCGACCTCGACCCAGCCTCGACCCGGCCCCAACGCTCGACTTAGCTCGAAGGACGGTATGGCCTGGCACTCTGGGTCATTTCACCCTCTTGTCCCATACCGCGTCAGGATACCCAGGGATGGCCGGCCATCCCGAAGCCACGTCGCTACAGTCAACTCAACAGGAATCAACATCGCCTCAAGCCTCCCCTCGACTTGGCCACCTCTCGCCCTATAAAAAGGCAGGCCAGGGCGAACCAAAAGGGGGGAGAGGAAGAAACACGAAGCATCACGGAAAAAACGCGAAGCAACCATCTTTCTCCTTTTTCTCTTTGAGACTTGGGGCTCGACACCCTCTCTCGCCTGCTTGTAACCCCTACACGAGCACCCCGGTGCAAGGAAATACAAACCTCTCTTCCCCGCTGGACGTAGGGCCTTCTTTTGCCCGAACCAGGATAAACCCCCGTGTGTTCTCCTTGCATCACCATCTAGGAAAGAGTCACGCAGCATTTACTCGTTGGTTTAGGACCCCCTTGGTCCGAACACCGACAGTTGGCGCGCCAGGTAGGGGTACGCTGCGTGCAAACGTCGCTTTCTCGCCGTTCTTCCTGGATGGCTAACCCCGAACGCCCGATCCCGTTGGGTACGGTGATCTGGTTTGGGAGTTTGGAGTTCATGTCGCTCGGCTCTGGCTACGACATGGTCCTACTCCCACCCAGGCACCCGGCCGACGAAGATTACGAGCTCTCCCAGCCCGGGGGAGCAGTCAACCGGCACCGTCGCTCCAGGCGGTCGCGGGCCGCCCGGCGACGGCAAGCCCGGTACAACCATCGTCTCCACCTGACGGAGGGCGATGGGACCCCCCGGTCCAGCACCCCCCAGCCAGGCGCCAGCCTAGATCTCCTTTTGGAAGATTTGGGAAGGACGAGCCTGGCTGAGGGTGGCAGGCTGACGGAGAATCCCGCCGCTCCCCCGTCCGGTGAGACACCACTGTCCGTAGCATCTACTTCGCCACGGGCAGTGACGTCCCCATCACCATTCCCGTTTGGACTAGACTCGGTCGCCCAGGTGTATGCATCCTCCGTGAGCACTCGCATGAGCGCTTATGAGGAACTCCCCGGACACCATCTACGTTCCACTCTGGACCTCGTTGCGTCCACGCCGGTTTCTGATTATCGGGACTCTACGGAGACACCTGAAACAGAACCTCGTGTGACTGCTTCTCCACGTCACCACCTCGGTGATGGTTGGCATCGGCCACACATTCCCCCATCATATTACTACTTTGGCGCACCTGACTCCGACTCGGCCGATGACACCTATGATCCGACTCGTGAGTGCTTCAACATCGACGTTGAAAGCACCTCGGAATCAGAGGATGAAGAGCCGGTCGAGGAAAGGCACACGCCCCCTCATGTCGAGCTTCCTGCCGAGCGAAACGAGCCCCAGTTCCTTGCGGATCAAGGAGCGCAGCTCGAACAGATTCGCGAGTTGCAGGACCAGCTTGACGAGGAACGCGAAAACCTGGATCTCCTCCAGCAAACCCTCGAGCGTGAGCGTGCGGAACACGCATTTGGCGGGAGAGCTCGTGAGAGGGCTCGCGACGTCAACCGTCGCATCGACGAGGACCGGGCGGTCGACCCCCCGGTTTTCGCTCGAGCCAGCCAAAACGTTGTCGCCGCTGCCATGCTCCTGCGCAACATGCCCGAGCCGTCAAACCCTGACGCCCGTCGGGCTCGAGACGAAATCCGAGGGCTCCTCGAGACTGCCGCCATGCAGCAGGCCGAGAGCTCTGCCTCGAGGCGGCACGAAGCAGCCTCGGAGCGGACCCTCGAGCCTTCCCGACAGGAGAGAGAAGCCTCGGTTCACCCCGAGCCTGCCCGGCGAAACCGGGTAGCACCTGCCCCTGAGCTCATCGCCAACGACCGCGAGCCTCGAGACACCCGTGGCAACATCGTCGAGCGTCGCACACGCAAACACGGTGACGGTGTAGCTCGAGGCTACCACGTCCACAGGGGCGGACGCTACGACAGCTCGGAAGACCGTAGCCCTTCACCCGAACCTCCAGGCCCTCGGGTGTTCAGTAGGGCTATCCGTGAGACGGTGCCCCCGGCTCGGTTCCGTCCCCCCACGACTCTCACCAAGTATAACGGCGAGACCAAACCCGAACTTTGGCTCGCCGATTTCCGCTTGGCGTGTCAGTTGGGCGGGGCCACCGATGACCGGGCCATCATTCGGCAACTCCCCCTGTTCCTCTCCGACACCGCCCGAGCCTGGCTCGAGGATCTCCCACCTTGGCAGATCCACGACTGGGACGATCTCGTGAGGGTGTTCGAGGGAAATTTCAAGGGAACCTACATGCGCCCCGGCAACTCGTGGGACCTCCGGAGCTGCAAGCAGAAACCAGATGAGTCCCTCCGGGACTACATCCGGCGCTTCTCCCGGCAGCGCACCGAGCTCCCCAACATCACCGACTCTGACGTGATTACGGCTTTCCTCTCCGGTACCACCTGTAAGGAGTTGGTCCGGGAGTTGGGCCGTAACACCCCGCTCACCGCCAATGGATTGATGGACATCGTCACCAACTTCGCCTCCGGCGAGGAGGCGGTTGGTGCGATCTTTGGCGGCGAGCCGGCAAAGGAGGAGCAGAAGGTCGACGACCCCGCGAGTTCCACCCGAGGCCCCAAGAGAAACAACCGCAAGAAGAAAGGCCAGCAGGGCAAGCTCGAGGCCCCGGCCGACGAGCTCGTCGCTGCTACCGAGCACAAGAAACCTCGAGGCCCCCTCGGCGGGGGCGTCTTCGACAAAATGCTCAAAGAGCCGTGTCCCTACCACAAAGGACTCACTAACCATAACCTCGAGGATTGTCACATGCTGCGCAGGTACTTCGGGGGTGCCGGCGCTAAGAAGGACGACAAGGGGGAGGACCCTAAGGGTGACGACAAGGACGGGGAATTTCCCGAGATCCGCGACTGCTATATGATCTACGGAGGACCCTCGACCTGCCTCTCCGCGCGTCAGCGCAAGCGAGAACGGCGCGAGGTCTTCTCCGTACAGTCGACAGTACCCCGCTTCCTTGATTGGTCTGCGGTGGCCATCACTTTCGACCGTGATGACCACCCAGACTACGTCCCCAACCCGGGGGTCTATCCACTCGTCGTTGACCCCGTCATCGCCAACACACGCCTCACCAAAGTGCTCATGGACGGCGGAAGCAGCCTCAACATTATCTATTCTCAGACCCTCGACCTCTTGGGGGTCGACAGAGCGTGCCTCCAGCCTGGCGTCGGGGGCTTCCACGGAGTCGTGCCAGGGAAACGGGCGGAACCCCTCGGGCGGGTCGATCTGCCTGTTTGCTTTGGCACGCTGGCGAACTTCCGAAAGGAAACTCTCACTTTCGAAGTGGTCGGATTCCGTGGAACGTACCACGCTATCCTGGGACGCCCATGCTACGCCAAGTTCATGGCGATCCCGAACTACACCTACCTCAAGCTCAAAATGCCTGGCCCAAACGGTGTCATCACTGTAGGGCCCTCGTTTGAACATGCCTACGAGTGCGACGTCGAGTGCGTCGAGCACGGCGAGGCTGTTTTTGGGTCAGCGATCTTGGCCGCAGACCTCGACGGTCTAGCCAATGCGATCCCCGACCCAAAACGCCATGCCGGGTGCTTCGAGTCCGCCGAAGACGTCAAGCTCGTACCCCTCGACCCCGCTGATCCCAAGGGGAGGGCGCTGAGCGTCAGCGCCACCCTCGATCCTAAATAGGAAGCAGTGCTCGTCGACTTTCTCCGCGCGAACGTCGACATCTTTGCGTGGAGTCCCTCGGATATGCCGGGCATACCCAGGGAAGTCGCCGAGCACGCCTTGGAGATCCGGGCCGGAGCCAAACCGGTGAAGCAACGCCTGCGCCGCTTCGACGAGGAGAAGCGCAGGATCATCGGCGAGGAGATACACAAACTGCTGGAGGCCGGGTTCATCAAGGAGGTTCATCATCCCGAGTGGCTAGCTAATCCTGTCTTAGTTAGAAAAAAGAGTGGGAAATGGAGGATGTGCGTGGACTATACTGGTTTAAATAAAGCATGTCCGAAAGTTCCCTTTCCTTTGCCACGCATTGATCAAATCGTTGATTCCACCGCGGGATGTGAAACTCTCTCATTCTTAGATGCATATTCCGGTTACCACCAAATCAAAATGAAGGAGTCCGACCAGCTCGCGACTTCATTCATCACCCCATTCGGCATGTATTGCTACGTTACGATGCCCTTCGGTCTCCGGAGCGCAGGGGCAACGTACCAGCGATGCATGCAACATGTTTTTGGGGGGCACATTGGGTCGACCGTCGAGGCTTACGTCGACGACATCGTGGTCAAAACCCAACGTGCCGGCGACCTGGTCAGCAACCTCGACGTTGCATTCAAGTGCCTCAGAGCAAAAAACATCAAACTCAATCCAGAGAAATGTGTCTTCGGCGTCCCACGAGGTATGCTTTTAGGGTTTATCGTATCTAAACGTGGCATCGAGGCCAACCCTGAAAAAATCTCTGCAATCACCAAAATGGGCCCCATCCGAGATCTCAAGGGCGTACAGAGAGTCACAGGTTGCTTGGCGGCACTCAGCCGTTTCATTTCGCGCCTCGGCGAAAAAGCACTCCCTCTGTACCGTCTCTTAAGGAAATCGGACCATTTTTCCTGGAACCTCGAGGCTGAGGAGGCTCTCACAAAACTGAAAGCCACCCTCTCTAGCTCACCGATCCTCGTCCCTCCGACCCCGGGGGAACCACTCCTACTCTATGTCGCAGCGACATCACAAGTTGTCAGTGCTGCCCTGGTTGTCGAACGGGCCGAGGAGGCACACACCTTGCTCGTCCAGAGACCGGTCTATTTCGTTAGCGAGGTGCTCTCAGAAACAAAGTGTCGGTACCCACAGATCCAGAAACTGCTGTATGCTGTCATCTTGACACGGCGCAAGCTCCGACACTACTTCGAGGGTCACCCGGTTACTGTGGTTTCTTCTTTCCCCTTGGGAGAGATAGCCCAGAACCGGGAAGCCTCGGGTAGGATTGCCAAATGGGCGGTCGAGCTTATGGGCGAGGCATTATCCTATGCGCCGCGAAAAGCTATCAAGTCACAGGCGTTAGCAGATTTTCTGGCCGAGTGGACTGACACACAACTCCCTCCTGCACAGCTCCAAGCGGAGCTGTGGACCATGTACTTCGATGGGTCGTTAACGAAAATGGGAGCAGGCGCGGGCTTGCTCTTCATCTCACCCCTCGGGGTTCACATGCGCTACGTCATCCGGCTTCATTTCCCTACGTCTAACAACGTCGCCGAATACGAGGCACTCGTCACGGGGTTGAGAATCGCCATCGAGCTCGGGGTCCGACACCTCGACGTCCGAGGCGACTCTCAACTCGTGATTGATCAGGTGATGAAGAACTCGAGCTGCCGCGACCCCAAGATGGAGGCCTACTGCCAGGAAGTACGGCGCCTCGAGGACAAGTTTCACGGCCTCGAGCTCAACCACATCGCACGCAGGTATAATGAGGCCGCTGATGAATTGGCAAAAATCGCGTCCGGTCGAGCCACGGTTCCACCGGACGTCTTCGCGAAAGACCTTCAGCGCCCATCCGTCGACCTCAGGCCAGACGGGGGGGTCGACGAGGCGTCGATCGACCTTCCACCTAAGGCAGAAGCCCCCTCGACCGGGGCTGAAGCCATGCAGGTGGAAGACTCGACGTCACCGCCTGACCTCGAGCCTGATTGGCGCGTCCCGTACCTCGACTACCTCATCCATGGGGACCTCCCCTCGGATAGGACTGAGGCTCGACGGATCGCACGTCGGGCCAAAACTTTTGTGATCATGAGCGACAGCAGGGAGCTCTACCGTCGTAGCCCTACCGGTATCCTCCAACGTTGCATCACGAAAGAGCAAGGTAGAAATCTGCTCGGCGATCTTCACTCGGGGGCTTGCGGTCACCACGCTGCGCCTCGAACCCTTGTCGGAAACGCTTTTCGACAAGGATTCTATTGGCCGACCGCGGTCTCCGACGCTGTCAAGCTAGTACGCTCCTGCGAGGGTTGTCAGTACTATGCGAGACAGACTCATCTTCCGGCACATGCCCAACAGACTATCCCCATCACATGGCCGTTCGCCGTTTGGGGGCTCGACCTTGTCGGACCACTGAAAAGGACGACCGGCGGCTTCACCCACTTGCTCGTCGCAATCGACAAATTCTCCAAGTGGATCGAGGCCCGCCCTATCGCCAGCATCAGGTCCGAACAAGCTGTACTCTTCTTCACTAACATTGTTCATCGCTTCGGGGTCCCCAACTGTATCATCACGGACAACGGCACCCAGTTCACTGGCAAGAAGTTTTTGGATTTCTGCGACAACCACCACATCCGTGTGCTCTGGTCGGCCGTGGCTCATCCAAAAACAAACGGGCAAGTGGAACGTGCCAACGGCATGGTTCTACAAGGCCTTAAACCCAGAATCTTTGACAAACTAAACAAACATGGCAAAAGATGGGCTGCCGAGCTACCCTCGGTCCTGTGGAGCCTAAGAACAACGCCGAGTCGAGCCACGGGGTTCACTCCGTTCTTCTTAGTCTACGGGTCTGAGGCTATGCTACCAACCGATATAGAATACGGGTCCCCAAGATTGAAGGCATACAACGAAGTACACAACGACGCCACAAGACAGGACGCCCTCGACCAGCTCAAGGAAGCCCGAGATGTGGCTCTGTTGCATTCTGCCAGGTACCAGCAGGGTCTCCGACGCTACCACGACAGATACGTCCGCAAGCGTGACCTCAACGTTGGTGACTTGGTGCTACGGCGGAACCAGAACACCAAGGGACGGCACAAGCTCACACCACCATGGGAAGGGCCGTACATCATCGCAGAAGTACTAAAGCCGGGCACCTACAAGCTATCCAACGAGAAGGGCGAAATCCTCACCAACGCTTGGAACATCGAACAGCTACGTCGCTTCTTTCCTTAAAAAGCCTCGAGGCTCTGTATTTCCTTTTTCGTCAATAAAGAATACAACGATGTTTAAAATTTCTCGTTTCGTAATAAGGAAGGATCGACCCTGCACTCCCAGAGTCGACCCTCCCTCGGGGGCTGGCAAGGGGGGAACCCCCGGTCCCCGAAAAACCGAAAAAACTTGCGCTCTTTTTTAAATTTAAGAACCGTTTCTTAGATCGACTTCGCTGAAAGAGCACCCTAAGGTTCGAAAGGGCTCTCGAGCCTGGAGCATCACCTACGCCTCCGAGGCTACGGTACCTCCACTCGACCCTTGCGCCTTTTAGAGGTACCCCTTCACGCTGAGAAGATCTAAACAACGGTTCCTAAAATTAAAAAAGAACATTCCCCCTGTCGCTTAGATCAGGCTCTCACACGATTTACTAGGCCGCAACATCACCCTGAAGCTCGAGGGCAGTCGAGCCGCGAGATCACTTACGCCCCCGAGGCTACGGTACCTCCACTCGCTCCCTTACGCCAAAGGATGTAGCTGCGCGCTAGGTAAATCACGCGAGAACACGATCCGTGCGATAAAGGGAAGAAAAGCTCGAGTAAAACTAAATCAACCGCGAACCGGTTTATGTTTCGAGTCTTTTAGGCCTCCGCGGCCACCGCGATCAAAATTCGAAATACTAACTTATTACATGGGCCTTCATGCCCAGATTTGGCTCACAGCCCTTCGTCGTCGGCAGGAGGAACCACCTCGGCTTCAAAAAGCGAGGCCAGACGACTCCCAGGCTCTTCGGCGGCTTCGATCAGCTCCACGCAGGCGTCCTCGTTCTCCTCGTCCGTCCGATCGGGGTCTGTGATGAAGCCCTCGGCAACGAGACTCATATCAAACACAAACCCCGAACGGACGACGGCCAGTGCCCTCTTCACGTCGTGATGGAGGCCGTTCCGTATCTTCTCCCGGGCAAGGCGGCCCAGCGCCACCATCCGTCGGACGAGGGAGTTCCCCGGAACATCTTCCCCGGTGTCGGTGTCGGGCTCGACCCCTAGGCCATCACACACAGTGGTGATCACGCCCTGGAGAAGTTGGGTCCTCTGGACCTCGGCTTCGAAGAGGCTCTGGAAGGAGTTGGCGCACGATTGGGCCTCTCGATTCTCTCTCTCTCCAGCTCTGAAACACGACAAACAAATTAGTGCCCAACGCGGGGCCTTCAACGTCGTGACTATAACAACCACACTTACCCTCGACGTGGGTCTGCAGGCCCACGACCTCGTCGCGGAGCCCCCCACATGTTCGCTCGAGCCCCAGGAAGGCGTTGTCCTTGTCACGGATGGCCGCCTTTAGCGCCTCGACCTCCTGCCAGGCAGACTCGAGAGCTGCGTCCTTCTTTTGGACAGCTCCCTGCAGCGTCGTGACCTCGGCATGGAAGGCGTCGCGCTGAAGACTGACCTGGGAGACATCCTCCTCAAGCTCCTTCACCCGCGCAGACAAGGGCTCGAGGTCCCTGCGCGCCTGGGTAGCCTCCTCTCGAGCCTTGTCCAGACTTGTGCGCATCACGGCCTCGGCCGCCCATGCCTGCGCCGCCTCTTCCTTCAATGTGGCGTATGCGACGCGCAGTTCAGCCATCTCGGCGTTCCGATCGGATAGCCGTTTCTGGGCCTCCTCGACCAGAACCCGTTGCTGGGACAGCGCGCCCCACACGCCACTCTCGTCCCGGATGAAGAGCGACTTGCGGCGGGAGTACTCCTTCAGCTCCTGAACGCAATTCGAAAAGGTCACAAATCCGAAGAAAAAACAGTCTATCAAGCGAGCCGACGGGTCGATCATACCTCGGTGGCATCCCCCATACTCCGCACAGCGCCGGACGCCACTCGAAGCAACCGGTCGAGATGCTGGCGGACGCCCTCGAGGTACTCCCATCGGTGCACTTCGTCTTTGTCGCTAAGGACAAAGACGGGCTCGGCGTCGGGGTTCGTAGCGTCCCTGAACTCAAGGGACGGCCCCCCCCACTTCGGCAGCTCCGCCTCGACCCGCGCTATCGCCAGCGCGGCGATGTCGGGCCACGAGGAGGACGACCCGGCCGGGGCGTCTCCCGGTCCCGCGGAAGGACCGGCCTCGCCCGCGGTATCCGCCTCTCCAACGGCCGTCGAGACACCGGCCTGGTCCGCGACCTCACCCCCCTCGACCCCTATCGTTTGTTTTCCCTTGTCCAGGGAGATGTTGTCGAGGGGAGCGTGAGGGCGGGCACTTACGACCGTCGGCGCCACCGGAGCCGGCACCTCGACCGACGACGGCTCCGGTACCCTCGCCTCGACCGTCGGCACCGCCGGAGCCGGCGTCTCTTCTTCGGGTGCTCCGGATGGGGGCTCGACCGCCCCGATCTCCACCACGCCCGCTGGCTCTGCCGACGGGCCTTGTCGCGGCTGCGACCCCTTCGCCAGGACCGTCTCTTGCCCCGACACCGACGCGACCTCCTCCTTGGTCACGTCAGCACCCGCCCGCTCCACGTCGCGGACGGGCGCCTCGCTCGTCGTGACCGCAACGGCAGCCTCGGCCGTCCCCGACGGCCGGGGCCCCGCCTCGACCACGTCAAGAGCCGCCGCCTTTGCCGGTTCGGCCCCCTCGACGGCGGGCTCCGGGCCGGCAACCGCCGCGGCGTCGGCCGACCCTTGCTGATGTCGCAGGCGCCCTTTCGCTGCCTCGACCTGACGGACCCAGGCCGCGTCCTGCTCCGCCGTCCGGTTGAGGACAACGGCGCTGGCTCGCAGCGACTTCACAGGGGTAGGCCCCATTGGCTCCGCCTTCCGCTTCAGCCTGCGAAGTGAGAAGAATTGTCAGCCGACGGACTTTGGGAAAGGCAGGACAACCAAGTTGAGATACTTACCCGGAAATCGGCACCAAGTACCTCGACCCTGCGCGGCTCGAGCCTCCCGGGACGGCCGCTGGTGGCCCCGCGGCGGCCTCACCAGCAGGCCGAGCGCTCCTGGGAGCCCCGGCCAACACACCGCCCTGCGCCCTTTGTGCTCCCGAGGCCAGCTGGCCTCGGGTCCTTACTCCTACCGGCGCCGCCGCTGATGACGACGCCGGTACCACCGTCTCCGCCCCTGCCGGAGCTTGCGAGGCCCCGGCTGGTGCGGACGTCCCCGACGACCCCTCTCGCCGGGTCCGGGGTAAAATGGCCCCTCCCCTCGAGGGGCCAGATCCCTTCTCCACCTTCTTCCCCTCGACCTCCTCGACCACGACGACCGAGGAGGACCCCCCCGATGGGCTCCAGCAGGGGGCGAATGTCGGGGAGATCCTCAAGCCTGGTCGCAATCTCATACCGCGACAGGGCATCTTCATCTTCATCGCTGCTGCCGTCGTCCTCCCCCGAGACTGTCTCGGAAGGCGACGGTGACAGGGGCACTCCGTCGATGGCTTGCTGGCGCCGGCGCTTCTTCAACGCCTCCGCCTCTTTGGCCTTGCGGACCGCCCGCTTCTTGGCCGTCTCCTTGGCCTGCTTCTTCTGGGCGGCATGCAGGCGTCGAGCCTCCCGGGCGGGCCGGTCCTCCGGGACTGGTGGGCGCGTTTCCCGCAACGCCGACAAATCCTACACACCGGCCTCGACCACATCAGCGAAATCCACAGAAAAACAAGAAAAGCAATACCTCAGCCCCGGGATACGTACCACGGATTCGCACCCCTCGGTAGGCCTCATGGGAACCTGATTGGCTTCCTCCGCCTTGAAGTTCTCGACCATCCGGCGAGCCCGCCGGAGAACCTCCTCAAGGGTGAGGGATTCGTGGGACATCCGGGTGCCCTCCAGGTTCGCCTCCGGAGTCATCTGGTCCAGGCGGAGACGATGCTGGCACAACGGCATCACCCTGCGGCGATGGAAGCCCGCAGCCACCGCCGCAGCCGTCAGGCCCCGAAGGCGAAGCTGCTGCAGCGCCGCCAGCAGCGGATCCAAGCGCGGTTTCTCGGCCTCGGGCACTCCATACGACCAGTGCTCTTCTCGAGCAGTCAGCACGCGGCTGGTGTACCTCGGCAACTGATTTTCATCATTGCGGAGATAGAACCAACCCTCGTGCCACCCACTGTTCGAGGAGATAAGTCAGGCCGGGATGTATAGATCCGTCCGACCCGATCTCACTTGCAGAACGCAGCTCCCCACTCGGGCCGCGGACAGGACGCCTTTCTCCCCTGCCCTCTTGGCGAAGAGCTCGGCCTTGAAAAGGTGAAGCCACAAGTTCCACTGTGGCTCCACCCCGAGGTAGCCCTCACAGACCGCCGCGAAGATGGCGGCCTGCGCTACGGCGTTGGGGGAAAGGTGGTGAAGCTCCACCCGGTAGTAGTGGAGGAGCGCACGCATGAAGACCGACGCCGGCACGCCGAACCCCCGCTCATGAAAGCTGACGAAGCTCACCACGTACCCTTCAGGGGGCGCTGGCTCCTGATGGGCGGGGGGCGGCGCCACCCACTCCGGCCGCGCCAAGTTCGTCCTCGGCCGCAGCAGCCCGTCCTCGACCAACTCCTCCAACCTCCTCTCCGTCACCGAGGAGGCGGCCCAGTCGTCGGCGGGGAGGATCTGGCTCTTTCCTGCCATCGATGTCGTCAGGAGGGGGATGGAAGGAAAGGATGCGGTGGCTGCGGCAAGACGGGCGGAGAACGCGATGTGGCAGGGGGTGTCTAAGGCAAAGGATTGCAGGGATGCAAGTAACCGGTGGGGAACGAAGACCCCAAGGCCTTAGCTTTATATGCCCGAACGGAAGCCCAACGGCCGCGCGAGAAGTAAGGAGCGATTTTCCGCGATAAACACGCTCACCTAACCGTTTCCTTATATCTCGCAGGAACTGAGCACGTGGCCGCTCCCCACGTCGTAACCATACACCGATACCGCGCCGATCTCGTCTCCCGAAAAAACGCGCCCGGCCAACGAAATATCTCCAGGTATGTCTTAAAGGGTGCGAAGCCCGCAATAAGTCTCGAGGGAGCGAAAGCTGGCCCTCGAACGGGGTTCGACAGCTGCCCTCGAGCAACAGAGTTAGGGACGACCCAGGGTGCGCCCGTACATGGCCAAGGGCTCGAGCCACGCTCTCGAGGCACCCCAGGACGTATTCGAGGCCGAAGGAGAAGGTTGGGGTAGGAATCCCTCCGGGGGAGGCATCGAGCCCTCGAATCCTGTCGAAGGGAATCGAGATCCACACGACCACTTCTTGGCATTTTTGAGGGCGCCTCCGGGCCACTAGCCGACCCCTAACGAATGGGGCACGGGTTCTCACTCGAATTCCCCCGCTAGCAGCTCACCGGAGATCGTCGTAACTCGGGCCCAAACGAGGGTAGTGCGACATTCTCCACCCCTCCTCCTTTTTTCGAAAAAGGAGCGTGAGGGTCGCGAAAGACGGCCGGGACTCTGATCGACCTCGTGCGTGCGAGGCTCGGGGTCCCGACCGCAAAAATGGGTGCGAAGCCCGCAATAAGTCTCGAGGGAGCGAAAGCTGGCCCTCGAACGGGGTTCGACAGCTGCCCTCGAGCAACAGAGTTAGGGACGACCCAAGGTGCGCCCGTACATGGCCAAGGGCTCGAGCCACGCTCTCGAGGCACCCCAGGACGTATTCGAGGCCGAAGGAGAAGGTTGTGGTAGGAATCCCTCCGGGGGAGGCATCGAGCCCTCGAATCCTGTCGAAGGGAATCGAGATCCACACGACCACTTCTTGGCATTTTTGAGGGCGCCTCCGGGCCACTAGCCGACCCCTAACGAACGGGGCACGGGTTCTCACTCGAATTCCCCCGCTAGCAGCTCACCGGAGATCGTCGTAACTCGGGCCCAAACGAGGGTAGTGCGACATTCTCCACCCCTCCTCCTTTTTTCTAAAAAGGAGCGTGAGGGTCGCGAAAGACGGCCGGGACTCTGATCGACCTCGTGCGTGCGAGGCTCGGGGTCCCGACCGCAAAAATGGGTGCGAAGCCCGCAATAAGTCTCGAGGGAGCGAAAGCTGGCCCTCGAACGGGGTTCGACAGCTGCCCTCGAGCAACAGAGTTAGGGACGACCCAGGGTGCGCCCGTACATGGCCAAGGGCTCGAGCCACGCTCTCGAGGCACCCCAGGACGTATTCGAGGCCGAAGGAGAAGGTTGTGGTAGGAATCCCTCCGGGGGAGGCATCGAGCCCTCGAATCCTGTCGAAGGGAATCGAGATCCACACGACCACTTCTTGGCATTTTTGAGGGCGCCTCCGGGCCACTAGCCGACCCCTAACGAACGGGGCACGGGTTCTCACTCGAATTCCCCCGCTAGCAGCTCACCGGAGATCGTCGTAACTCGGGCCCAAACGAGGGTAGCGCGACATTCTCCACCCCTCCTCCTTTTTTCGAAAAAGGAGCGTGAGGGTCGCACAGCGAAAGACGGCCGGGACCCTGATCGACCTCGCGCGCACGAGGCTCGGGGGCTTGACCGCAACGAAATGTCCCCCAATCGAACGCAAACAAGACCTCGGAGGAGTCTCCATACTCCACCGAGGCCTCGGGGGCTACACCCGGCGGGTGCGCTCGCGCGCCCCCACCGGAAAAAATCACAATGCCACGACTCCAGTTCTGACCAACCTCTGGGAGAGTGATCACACACTCACCCAAAGGCTCGGGGGCTACTGTCGGTACCAACAGTACGGGGGTACCCACACCTATCGCCAAAACGCTAACATAACCGAAACCACAATGAAAGATAGCCCGCTCGACGGGGCGCCTCGACCGCGTCCCGGCTCCGACTCGTACGAGGCCCGCTCGACGGGGTGCCTCGACCGCGCCCCGGCTCCGACTCGTACGAGGCCCGCTCGACGGGGCGCCTCGACCGCGCCCCGGCTCCGACTCGTACGAGGCCCGCTCGACGGGACGCCTCGACCGCGCCCTGGCTCCGACTCGTACGAGGCCCGCTCGACGGGGCGCCTCGACCGCGCTCCGGCTCCGACTCGTACGAGGCCCGCTCGACGGGGCGCCTCGACCGCGCCCCGGCCCCTCGACACCCTTTCTTTACCTACCCAGGACAAAAGCCATAGCATTCAATGCGGTTACCTACTACCACCGACCGGCATGGCTACGGCATGGGTCAACGCGGGAACAATACCCACGTCAAGTCTCACTATTTTACCGCCCATCCCGTGATGGGAGGTGAAAGCCGTCACTGTATCCACCTTACTACGCACTATTCACCATCAGTCACCCTCGAGGGAAGATAAGACAAGGTCCGTCCCCCGCGATACCGGGGATTCGGTCTTATCCATCCGACCTCGACCCAGCCTCGACCCGGCCCCAACGCTCGACTTAGCTCGAAGGACGGTATGGCCTGGCACTCTGGGTCATTTCACCCTCTTGTCCCATACCGCGTCAGGATACCCAGGGATGGCCGGCCATCCCGAAGCCACGTCGCTACAGTCAACTCAACAGGAATCAACATCGCCTCAAGCCTCCCCTCGACTTGGCCACCTCTCGCCCTATAAAAAGGCAGGCCAGGGCGAACCAAAAGGGGGGAGAGGAAGAAACACGAAGCATCACGGAAAAAACGCGAAGCAACCATCTTTCTCCTTTTTCTCTTTGAGACTTGGGGCTCGACACCCTCTCTCGCCTGCTTGTAACCCCTACACGAGCACCCCGGTGCAAGAAAATACAAACCTCTCTTCCCCGCTGGACGTAGGGCCTTCTTTTGCCCGAACCAGGATAAACCCCCGTGTGTTCTCCTTGCATCACCATCCAGGAAAGAGTCACGCAGCATTTACTCGTTGGTTTAGGACCCCCTTGGTCCGAACACCGACAAAAAACAAGCAAGATCAAGATGGCATTGTGGTGAGAAACAAAGCAAGACTAGTTGCTCAAGGTTACACTCAAGTAGAAGGTCTTGACTATGATGAGACATATGCTCCCGTGGTAAGATTGGAGGCAATAAGGATTCTATTGGCTTATGCTTGTGCACACAACATCAAACTATATCAAATGGATGTCAAAAGTGCATTTCTCAATGGGATCATTAATGAGTTAGTCTTTGTTGAGCAACCTCCCGGATTTGAAGATGACAAGAAACCCAACCATGTGTACAAGTTGAAGAAGGCTTTATATGGCTTAAAGCAAGCACCTAGAGCATGGTATGAGAGGCTAAGGGATTTCCTTCTCTCTAAGGGATTCAAGATGGGCAAGGTTGATACAACTCTATTCACTAAGAAGATTGGGAATGATCTATTCATAGTGTAAATATATGTTGATGATATCATCTTTGGATCAACCGATCAAGCTTATTGTGAAGAATTTGGTGCTATGATGGCCAAAGAGTTTGAAATGTCTATGATTGGTGAACTTAGCTACTTCCTTGGTCTCCAAGCCAAGCAATTGAAGAATGAGACATTTGTGAGTCAAGGGAAATACATAAGGGACATGTTGAAAAAGTTTGGAATGCAAGATGCAAAGCTAATTTCAACTCCAATGAGTACAAATGACAATTTGGATAGTGATTTTGATGGCAAAATAGTGAATCAAAAGGAATATCGGTCTTTGATTGGAAGTCTACTCTATGTCACCGCATCAAGGCCGGATGTCATGTTTAGTGTTTGTATGTGTGCTAGATATCAAGCCTCACCTAGAGAGAGTCATCTCACGGCCGCAAAAAGAATATTGAGGTACTTAAAGCAAACAAGAGATGTTGGACTATGGTATCCCAAGGGGTCAAAGTTTGAATTGATTGGATATTCGGACTCTGACTATGGGGTTGCAAGATCAATAGAAAGAGCACAAGTGGCACATGTCAATTACTTGGAAGATCACTTGTGTCATGGTCCTCAAAGAAATAAAATAGTGTGGCAATCTCTACCGCCGAAGCCGAATATGTGAGTGCGGGGAGTTATTGTGCACAATTGTTATGGATGAAATCAACTTTGAAGGATTATGGTCTCAACTTCAAGAATGTGCCATTGCTATGTGATAATGAAAGTGCAATCAAGATGATACAAAATCTGGTTCAACATGGAAGAACAAAGCATATTGACATAAGGCATCATTTTATTAGAGATCATCAACAAAAGGGAGATATTGCCATTGAAAGTGTTGGCACCGATGATCAACTTGCCGATATTCTCACCAAGCCACTTGATAAAAGGAGGTTTTGCAAGCTAAGGAATGAGTTGAACATTCTTGATTTCTCAAACATGAGTTGAATGCATCTCACCGACTTATTGACATGCCTCTCCTTCGACATTACAAGGTAAAAGTTAATTGACATGTTATTCATCCTATGCTAAGGATTTGCTAGAGCATGTAGACATAATAAATGGTATGCATGTGCATTCATGATAAATCAATTGAATTTGATGTATATATGTTACCACTATTGCTTCTATGCTTGTTTTGATCTAGTGGTGGCATATGACATGTTTGTGAGCTTACAAACCTAGTGTTGAATCTAGAAGATTTGCTATAAGTGTTCAATTCAACATAGGCAAGATAACCCTTATTATGAGGTGTGAAGAAGCTTGTCTTTGGTTCAAATCGAATTAAATATCCTTGGCAAGTATTCTAGGTTGAACCAAATTTGATAAATTTTTTAACCTTACATGTGGTTTCAAATTAATTTTTTAACCTCCTCCATCAAACATTGTTTTTCTCTCCACAATTTGATCCCATTTTTGGGTAAGTTGTTGACAAAGGGGGAGAGAAAAAGATGATTCAACATGATAAAGGGGTAAATAAAATTTTGATGCACACAAGTAGGGGGAGCAAGCTCATAAACAAAGTTGTTGCATTTGTTTGTGCATTATCATATGACTTGCTCATTGCACATGTATTTGAATTCAATATACATGCTTGTGTGGTGCAATGCTAGTATAGAACTTGAATGATGAAATGATCTACTAGCATGCACAGGAATAGTTTACATGTGGTATCTAGACATGCTTAAAGCTCTACAAGTGGTACAAGTAGTCCAAGAACCTTTACATATAATGTTGATCTCACGGGGTTCTTGAGTTGTGATGGATGTCTAGTTACTTCATGATGCTAAGGATGGTGTAAAAGGCAACTCCGATTGGTATCACGCTTCAAAGGTCCATTTCTTACACCTTAGCATCATTTTGGTAGAATTACTCTCTCAACACTTCTATCAATGCATATGTGCAAAGCTTTCAATCCAAACTCTATGCACATATGTAGGGAGAGCTAATGCTACCAAAATCGAGCTTGTGATAATTGTCCAAACTTTACTTATGAGCAAAATGATTGGACAAGTATGACAAGTTCAAAACTTTTATTATCAAAATCATCTTTGTGAGGGTTGTCATCAATTACCAAAAAGGGGGAGATTGAAAGTCCCTAGTTTGGTTTTGGCTAATTGATGAAACCTAGGACTAACCTTTGTATCTAAGTGGATGATTTAGATAAAGGTGGTCATTGAATATGAGACATGACATTGACTCATGTGACCAAGATAATGAAGACCGAGGTGATGCATGGCTCGATGGACCGGTTGTGAAGGTGATGGGCAAGTCGAGGCTTCTAAGCGAAGGACCATGCGATGGTGAAGCTTGAGCAAGACTTGGCACCGACGGACCGATGCAACGGTGAAGAGCAAGTGAAGTCAAGGTCGATGGATCGAGACGGTCATTTGATGATATGAAGTGGATCATATCTTTTGGAGAAATAAAATGGGCTCAAGGCAAAGGTATAACCATAGGGCCATTTTGTTTTGCACTCAAGACACCATAGAGGGTGTGAGTGGTTTAGGATCGATAGCCGAACTATTAAGAGGGGAAGTCTTATCGGTTATTCGATGCACGGGTGCCACTAGGTGAATTCATGAAGTGCATTGCATGTAGGGCCTAGTGAGCTAACCGGAAAACCTTCGAAAATGTTTATGTAAATGCTAACACACGTGCACAAGGTGGTGATCACTTGTTGGTGTTGGCACATTTGCGAAGGTGTTGAAGTTTGAGCGGTAGAGAGGGTTTGGGTCTCTCTCTCCCTCCTACCGAGCTTGCGAGCGCGGGATTCAGGCGATTTCGAGGAGTTGAAATGCCTATTTTCCACTACGCCAAAAGTCGGAAACGAAACAGAGGCGAACGGAGGTCACAGAGGTGACCGGACGCTGCACCGGACGCGGTCATGGTATGACCGGACGCGTCCGGTCAGTACAACGCAGACGTGGGTGTTAGGGTTTGTAACCGGCGCGTCCAGTCACTCGCAGGACCGGCGTGTCCAGTCAGTCGCCCAGAAGGAACTGAGGTTCGTAGAGGACGATCGGACACGAGGCGCGTCCGGTCACACATGATCGGACGCGTCCGATCGTTGAGGGAGCTTACTGGACTCAAACCGGACGCGGGCACTGTCGCGTCCGGTCGTTGCGAGGGGCGCGTCCGGTCGTTGCTTCGCGGGCGCGCGGGTCAGTGCGATCGGCGCGTCTGGTCGTTCGAAGCGGCGCGTCCGGTCGTTTGACAGGCGTGTCCGGTCGTTGCCCTGGGCGTGTCCGGTCATTGGTTTGACCGTTGGGGTCAATGACCGTTGGAGGATCGGACGCGGTTGAGAGCGTTCGGTCATTTTGAGAGGCGCGTCCGGTCATGGGATTTGACCGTTGGCGCAGTGACAGTTGGAGGATCGGACGCGGTTGAGCGCGTCCGGTCAGTTATGACCGGCGCGTCCGGTCATCCCGACAGAACCCAGTGAAGGGGTATAACGGCTCTATTTGGATGGGATGCTTATAAATACTCGTTGGCCGGCCCTTGGGGAGGGAACTCATGATTTCTAACATTCTTGTACATCCTTTGAGCTAGAGCATCTCCTCCCACTCATCTCTCTTGAGTGGTTGCAAATCATAAGTGAGATTGAGTGATCCCAAAGTGCATTGCATAGCTTGAGGGCATCTAGTGGCACTTGTGGGTGGTATAGCCGGTGGATTTCTTGTTACTCTTGGAGAGTACCGCTCCTAGCCGGCTTGGAGATTGTTGGAGGCGTTGGCAAGAGAAGGTGATTGTTCTTGACCACCTCCGGTTGATTGTAAGAGGTTCTTGTGCTTTTCTCGGCGGGACGCCAAAAGCAACTCTAGTGGATTGCGCGTGTCATTGAGTTACCTCACTTGAGAGTGGTGTCTTGCGGTGCCTTGCGGGGCGTGCCTTGAGGGGCAAGTGACTTGAGGGTCACACCGAGAAACCATCTAAGTGTTGGTCGACACAACCGGTGACGTAGCTTGTCGGTGCACAAGTGAACACCGGGTGAACAAAAATATTGTGTCACTTGTCTCCCGGTGATTGGTCTTCATATTGTGTTGTTGTCAATATTGATTGATTGTATATCATCTTGGTGATTGGCAACATCTTCACTCCACCGTCGGTATAAGAATCATAATCCTCTCTCTTGCATTTATATTTACTAGAATATCTTGTGTAGCTCTAGTGGTAGCCTTTGCTAGTAGTTGTTAGCTTGCTTCCTAGTGTAAGTTTATTGACATAGTTCTTGTGTGAACTAGAGATCATAATCTACTAGACTTGTGGATAGGAGGCTTGCATCACTACCGTAGGCTAAGCAAAACTCGCTTTACGTCGTTAGTTATTCTAACAAGTTTGCTTAGTAGTTCTTGTAGAATTTTTTATAGGCTATTCACCCCCTCTCTAGCCATCTAGGACCTTACAGGTGTCACGAGGAAGAGGAAGACAGGTTGCGCGTTTCCCAAACGTGTGACTCTTCGCGCATTATCTACCTCCCATATTTATGGATGGATGGATGGCACCCAAGGCATCAATCAAACAATTAAACTCCGTGGAAGAAAAACTTAAAACTAAGTTAGGCATGTTCAAAGGCTAGCTAGAGCAAGTCTAGTAATAGAGCTAAATGCTTTTTTTAGGATAATTGGAGGGGAGAAGCACTCCCCACGTACTTGATTGCATTGGAGCAACAAAAGCTTGTTGCTCAGTTACATATGACAGAGTACATTAGAGGAGGGGTAGCATAGTTTTTTTAGGGCTTAATCCATAAGGAAACTACATTACACCAGTGGACAGCTACACCCTGGTCAGCAACAGTCAAGCAAAACTTCTATAGGTTCACGACGTCTTTGCATGCTCCTTCCGTCCCCAAATATCTGTCGTTTTCGCTTCCTGAGAAACAACTTTAACTATATATATATATAAAGATATTAATATTTATGGTACATAATTAATATCATTAGATAGATATTTGAATCTAGTTTTTAATAAATTTATTTGGACATACAAATGTTGCACGTATTTTCTGTAAATCGAGCCAAACTTTTGGCATAGAAACCAACAACAATAGTTATTTAGGGACAGAGAGAGTACAAGAGTTCTCTTTTATTTACCTAAAAGATAAAAGAATCTTTTATTATTACTTCTATCAATGTCACACCTCTCACATCCATTTGCTACCTAGTTTTATCACTGCAGACTTTATCCAGCTTATTACTTAAATGAGTCATTGAAAGGTCCTAAATAGCTAGAGGGGTGAATAGCCTAATTTAAAATCTACAAAACACTAAGCAAACTTGTTAGATAACTAATCGGCTATAAAGCTTTTTGCACTAGCTCTAACAAGTGTTGCAAGCCACCTATCCCAATAATTCTAGTTGCTACAATCTCTAAGTCAATCAAAGGCTAAGTCACTACGAGCTCTTAAAAGCCAGCTACACTAAAGAGCTCAACTAGGTGAGAAGCTACACTAGCAAGAGTAATACAAGCTCTCAAAACTAATTACACTAAAGAGATTGTTACAACTAATTTGCAGGAATGTAAATAGGAGGAATATGATCTTTATACCGCTGCGTCGAGGGATGAATCAAACACATGAAGACCAATCATCGGGAGAAATCTAATGAATCAATGACAAATTTTGCCTATTTTGAGAAGCATCTGGAAGGAGGAGAAGCTGAAGCTGGTATATATGTTTGCCTCCTTGGATTCTAATGAGAAGCCGTAGAAGCAGAGTAGCTAGAGAAGATACGGAGAAGCAACAGATTCGACAGAAACCCCTTCAACCAGAATCTGACGGGAGGAGCTGCAGCCATCGGATGGGAAGATCGAACAACTAAGAAAATTTAAGGTGACGTGGATATGACTTTTGTTTAAGGAGCTATTGCATTTTTAAAAGGTCCTAATATGGCTAGAGGGGGGTGAATATCCTAATAAAAATCTACAAGATCACTAGAGCAATTTGATTAGTAAGACAAACAGCGTAATGCAATTTTGCTCTAACTCTACAAGGGTTGCAAGCCATCTATCCAAACAATTCTAGTTGCTATAAACACTAAGCATCACAAGAGCTAAGTAGCTACTCACTAAGAGCTCTTAAATTAGCTACACTAAAGAGCTCCACTAGAAGAACTTAAGCTACAAAGCAAGCTCCCAAAGCTAGCTACACTAAAGAGCTTGATACAACTAGTTTGCGGGAAAGTAATGGAGAATTTAAGATTGTTATACCGCCGTGTATGGGGATAAACCAATCACCAAGATGATAACCAATCAATACACCAGAAGAATACCAAATGGCAAGAGACACAAGTATTTTTCTCCCGAGATTCACGTGCTTGTCGGCACGCTACGTCCCCGTTGTGTCGACCAACGTTTGGTGATTCAACGGTTAAGAGGTGTAGCACGAACCTCGTCCAACCCGTGGACACTGCAAGAACCTGCCCACAAGTAAGGTAGCTCAATGACACGAGCAATCCACTAGAGTTGCATTTGGCGCTCCGCTGGGGAAGGCACAAGAACCCCTCACAATCACCGAGAGGTGGCCAAGAACAATCATCAACTCTTGCCACAACTCCTCCGTTGCTCCAAGCCGTCTAGGTGGCGGCAACCAAGGTTTTGGGATTCTTTTTTGAAAAAAAATTCGATGCTCACCGAATTGGACGAAATTCAGAAATTTCGGACCGGTATCCAGCTATGTTGACCAGTCAAACAAACCAAATTTGAATGAAATTTGAGCAAATTTAAACAAGATTTGGCCCAAACGACGCTAGACATGGCACGAGTCAAGGAGAAGGTGCCGATGTCGAATGCAAGCAACATGGAGCGACGACGGTGCAACGATAGCGTTGGGGACCGGTGCCAGCACGACGAGCAGCCATGACGATGCAGCCGCTAGCGTTGAGGAGCGACGATGGCATGGCCACGGGTGTCGGAGAGAGAACACGGCGCGCGATGGAGCTAGGGAGTGCATCAGCACTAGCAGAGGCAGCAAGGGATGGAGACGATGCTGGCTGCGACGGCAGGCCATCGGACTTTGGCGGCGGGAGTAGCGGCGGGGATGAGGATGGGTTACGAGAGCAGCAATTCAGCGTTTTATACTTGTACTAGTGTATGTGGGCTGCTCTTGACTTGTAGAATGGGCTACAAATATGAAATGGGCCAAATTATTTGGGCCGGTTCAATCTCTTCTCGGACCAGGCCAAAATGGACGAATTTCACCGAATTTCGATTGTTTCGGGCCGAATCCCAGATCCTTGGTGGCAACCACCAAGAGTAATAAGAATCCCGCAGCTCAAACAAACCCTAAGTACCACTAGATGCAATCACTCAAGCAAATACACTTGGAATCACTCAATCTCACTTTGGATTAGCAACCAAGCAAGGGAGATAAGTGGGAGGGAGTATGCTCAGCTCAAAAGGATGTCAAGATGATCAAAAAGTGAAGAGAGTTACCAAGAGCCGGCCACCAACTATTTATAAGCGTCCCCAAAGAACAGAGCCGTTAGGCCCTTCACTGTGCCTCCTGCGGGGCAACCGGACATGCCGATCGGGTTGATTGGATGCAGACTCAGCGTCCGGTTACTGTGCGCCAAGCCCATGGATGAGCACCACGTATCCTCGTTCAAATACTGCGCGTTGATCTTCAACAGTTGTGAAGTTAGTCAGTGTGTAGTTAAAGCCGTGACCGGACGCGCCGGAAGAAATGACCGGACGCAGCCAACCCAGGGTCCGGTCGAGTCCAGTAAAGTTTTTTCACGCGAAAATAGTGACTGGACGCGTCCGGTTACACGTGACCTGACGCGCTCAGCGTTCGGTTCGACCATCGCCTCCTGCGTGCAACCAGTCAACATTAACCGGACGCTGACGTCGACGTCCGGTCACAGCGTGACCAACGTGTGGTCATGAAAAACACTTCCACGACTTCGCCACCTTCTCAACCCTTGTTTAAATGTGTTAACCACCAAGTGTGTCACCTTATGCACGTGTGTTAGCATATTTTCACAAATATTTTCAAGGGTTATGTTACCTCACACTAGGTCCTAATGCATATGCTCATGTGAATTCACCTAGTGGCACTTAATAACTGTTTTAACCATGAAATTTTTCTCTTCATAGTACGTCCATCGATCATAAGTCACTCACACCTTCTATGGTGTGTTGAGTGCAAAACAAAAATGGTCCTATCACATATACCTTTGTCTTGAGTCTATTTTTATTTTTTTTCTTCTTTTCCAAGTTGAGTCATTGATCATCTCGTGGTCAACATCATCATCATCACGATCCTTCTATAGGCTCTACCACTTGGCATGAGACTTATCATTTTATTTCTACACACTTGTTCCTAGGTTTCATTAATTATTTAAAACCAAACTGGGGCTTTCAGTTTTTGCAGAGAATCTGGCGGGAGGAGCTGCAGCCATCGGATGGGAAGATCAAACGGCTAAGAAAATTTAAGGTGACATGGATACGGCTTCTGTTTGAGGAGCTATTGCATTTTGTGGGGGTTAAATATATAAATAGGTATGCGCGCCTCGTTGCGCCCTCACACGCTGGCCGGTTGCAGGGAGCTACGCGTTGAGTCCCTGCTTGCTGTTTTGCGCGTAATAATAGTAATAAAGCTTATATTTCTAAAAGAACACACTCCTTGGCTTGCCTTTGTATTGTAATGTGAAAAAAATAGCTAATAATTATTTGAGCAATACAATTAAATAGTCTTAGACCCGTTTAGATTCTTGAATTGAATTTATTTTAATAATCATAATTTAGATACATATTAATTAAGCTAATATGGTTGTATATAGATTATATTTATATATTGTTGTTGGTTATACGAGAGATACTTATGTGTTGCCTTTCTACCATAGGAGAGTGAGCTCAAGAGCGTGTCATAAGTTGTAAAGTAGAAATATAGAATGATGATATATAGAATCAATTTTCATCTCTCACCCTTGAGATAGGTTTATATGTGAATTTTGAAAAGTGGTGGAATGTAAAATTCCAAACCAAATAATCTAATTTATTAAGTAGATTTCAATTCCTCTAAATGAAAGGATCCTTGGAGCATTTGAGCCTAAAGAGCCGGACAAATGAAAGGATCCATGTTTTTTTAACTAAACGGTTTTAGCTCCACGCACTTTGTTCGAGAAAAATAGTAAAGTTGTGAGAGCATCTAAAGGAGTGCTCTATAAACTTTAGTTTTTATAAAGCTGCTCTAAAGTGGAGTTTACGAAGCAGAGTTGATAGAGCAGTACAGACACCCGCAATATACAGTTGCTTCTCGTTGCCGGCCGTGAAAAATAGGTACACGCGATTGTGTCGGTCACACGCGTAAATTCGGTAGACGGATTAGTCAAGCACTCAAGCTGGCGCCAAGACACGCGGCGGTCCCAAAATGGCCAATCCTCCCGCGCGTAAAGACTTTAATATTTTTGTGGTTGGTCATATACTTAGAGTCATCAATCTTTTTCCATAAGGAATTAGATTAAAGGTGGTATATGAATATCAAGAACGTTTGAGGTTTCTGAGGTCTAGGACCCCAACCACCAAATTCTTTTTTTTGGACAATTGATTGCCAGTTCATCAAGTGATACTTGTGTTAAATTTCAGAGTCATTCCGAAGAAAGTTAGATATCTATACGAATTTATAGCATGAATAGCCCATTTTAGAAACTTGATAATAGACAGCAGATAAATTAGAATATTAGATTAGACTAGCAAACGTATCCGTGCGTTGCAACGGGAGATGCAACTTGCTGTGTAGTTTATCTAGATGATTTATAGGTTAAAAATTTATCCAACAAACATGTGACGCTCTAACTCTTATATATGATCTAGCATCGGATTTTGAATAGTATTTGAGATTGTATTGTATATTTAAATTTGTCTTTCCATCGAACTCTATGCCTTACATGTGTTTAGCCTTTCGGTTGCATCTTTCCTCTTGTTTCTATTTTGTTGTGTTTAGTCTAAGTTCTTGTCTGTTTCGACTTCTAAGAAATTTGTTCAATAAAAGTTTCATCATACGTATGATTCGTCTTGAATCAGATCACATACTATTGCTAGATGTGCACGATTAGAAACTTGAATATTTATCCAATAATTACATCAGGTGTTCCAATTCATTTTTGATTCATACTCTACAAATTGTATCATCCATTTCGATTCATTTTGGAATTAGACTTCACACCATGTATGGCACAGTGCTCTAACTCGTATAAAAAATATTTTTCTATTTTATATAGGGAAGATCAACGATTCAAACATCCATGACAGTTGAATTTAGTCCTTTTGTTTTTGATATTTATCGGAGAAACAAAAAAAATAATTGCTTAGATGAACGGGTAACGTGTGAACGTCCCGTAAAATGTTCTCACGGATGCTCGGACCGCACACGCTTGCAAGGATGAAAAAAAAAAGTTAGGACAAAAGAGAAAAAAAAGTAAGGTGGGTAAAAAGATGACATAACCTAGTACTTTTTTTCTTTTCTATTTTTCTGATTATATTGTTCAGCCTTCCATCATAAAAAAATGTCAGGCTTTGGTCTATTACGAAAGTTCCCAACATTTTTTTGGGGAAAGAAAGTTCCCAACATTAAAAAAAATCGGTCCCTATAATTTACCGTACATATCCTGTCAAAAGAAAATAAATGCACATGATTGTCATCAGATCTAAGGAATCTATTTAGATTAGGATTCCACCTCTATATCCATCTAGACGCGAGCTATTCTAACTTGTACATAAATAAAGAAAGCGGTGTAAAATAAAGAACATAACTCATTAAGAGTTCTATTTAGAGTCCTCAGGATCTGAGGAATCTATTTAGGTTGGGATTTCTATTCCATATTGCTCTAGACGTGAGCTATTCTAACTCGTTTGAACATGAGTTATATATATAAGTCCGGACAAAAGAAACTCTTCATTGTTCGGTAGTTGGAGGAAGAAAGACAAAAAATAGATGGATGAAAAAAAGAGCCTAAAATTTTGCATCTTTATTATTATTATTAGGTATAGATATGGACAGGCAAGATTTAAGAAGGGTATAAATCTGTTTGCAACATCCCACCAAGCCCCTCTCAGCTTTGTATAATGCACAGGAGTTCCTAGGTTTTCAATGGAAAACTCACTTTTTTACAACAGTTTTTTTATACTCAGTGCCCCTATTCTCCTGTATAAACCGACTTTGACTTTGAGTAGTTTGGTTTTATCGTAATTGTTTGTCATACCCGAGAATGGTCGTATTGCTTTTTAGAAAAATATCGCCATGGTATGTTTGCCCAGGCTGTTCGGCTGATGATTTTTACGGTTGATAAGTCAGCTAAAACTGATTTGCTAGGAAAAAAAACACTACTATTCTATGACTGATAAACTAGACTGATAAGTTCGAGCGAACATGACACCTTAACGAGTCATCACAATTACATGAAAAAATGAATTAAGGATAGGTTAAATAATATACTTAGAGCAACTTAAAAAAACTTTTTATATTCTTCCTAATTTCTAAAAGGATTTCGGCGAAAAAATATTCTTCAACAACCTCTTTAATTAGATCTTCAAATATAAATATAATTTATTCTAGAATTCTTGCTAGCTAGAAATAAAGAGCCATGATGACCTTCTCAAATGTAACATATAAAAACTATAAAGATATATAAAATGATTTTTAGTCAAATGGCTCTGGTAAATTTTGGAAAAACTCTGCAGATGCTTTTGGCCATACCAAATTAACGAGATGAGGCAAATCAAATGCATGGTTGACCGACCGCTTCTTGGTCAGATGGTTTGATTTGGTTATGAATTCAGTCCTGGGTTGTCTTGTTTGTTGTCTCCATCGTCTTCCTCCAGCAGCTCCTCTCCTTCAGCTGGGTTTGGATTGGTAGCCACCAGGCCACCGCGTAGAGATAGAGGGACCAGCGGCAATTGCATCGGATCGGATCGGATCTCGGCTCAATTCCCGCCGTTAATCCACCGCCAACCACCACGGCGGCGGAGGCGTCGTCCATGCCGGCGCTTGTGGCGGCGGAGATCGCTGCGCTCCCGGAGCCGCGCGGGCCCATGCGCCGCCTCTGCGGCGACCTCGCGCGCCGCATCCGCCTCCTCGCGCCCCTACTCCAGCACCTCCAAGACCGGGACCGGGACGACGCCTTGCCTCTCGCTGACGCGCTGGGGGCCGCGCGCGACCTCCTCCGCGCAGTTCACGACGGCAGCAAGATCTACCAGGTGCGCTGCCTTGCCGCCTTGCTTGCTCCTTAGGACCTATAAGGATTATTATTATTAGGGGTTCCCAGGATTCTGAATCCAATTCCAACCAACCCATGAACATTGAATCATGATCATGAACGAACCAGGCCATGCAAGGGGATGCCGTGCTCCAACGCTTTGCAACTGTCAACAGGCACATTCACCTGGCCTTGGATGCCTTGCCCTACCAAACCTTCGACATGCCGGAAGAAGTGCTGGAGCAGGTACCAACTCAAACTCCTCCACAATCCTGATCGATCAATTGAACCCATCACCTGCTATGCACTGCACTGACGTCCACCTGTCCAGGTCGATCTTGTGCATTCTCAGTTCAAAAGGGCTGCAACCACAGCTGCTCCACCAGACGCACAGCTGTCCAAGGATATATTCTCTGCTCTTGCTGACAAGGCCTTTGACCCTCGGGTCTTGACGAGGATCTCAGATAAGCTGCAACTGCACACCATGGCCGATATCAAGAAAGAATCCCTCGCCCTGCATGAGATGGTCATCTCCAGTGGCGGCGAACCTGATGGCTGCGTCGAGGAGATGTCCTCCTTGCTCAAGAAGCTTAAAGACTGCGTCGTCACTGAAGCTCCCACCACAGAGATGCCCAGCACCAGGTCTGCCTCCATAAAGCATACATCTCCTATCATCCCTGATGAGTTCAGATGCCCAATATCCCTTGAGCTCATGCAAGACCCTGTCATCGTTTCCAGCGGGCAGGTACACATTTCATAATGTAAAGTTGTAAACTAACCACTACTCTACTCCTTAGGTACATTGGTTTTAATGAAACCTCTCTTGTCTTATCTATTCAGACTTATGAGCGATCTTGCATCCAGAAATGGCTTGATTCTGGACACAAGACATGCCCTAAGACACAGCAGCTCCTCTCCCATACGTCACTGACACCAAACTTTGTCCTGAAAAGCCTAATAGCACAGTGGTGTGAAGCCAATGGCATTGAGCTTCCGAAGAACAAGGCAAACTCCCGAGATAAGAAAGCAGCAAAAAGCTCTGACTACGACCATGCTGGTTTAGTCTCGCTAATGAACAGGCTGAGGAGTGGCAGCCAAGATGAGCAACGTGCAGCTGCTGGTGAGATCCGTTTGCTTGCAAAGAGAAATGTCAACAACCGGATATGCATTGCTGAAGCAGGAGCAATCCCCTTGCTAGTCAATCTACTTTCCTCTTCAGATCCAAGAACGCAGGAACATGCTGTCACAGCGCTCCTTAACCTCTCTATCCATGAGAACAACAAGGCAAGCATTGTAAGCTCTCATGCTATCCCTAAGATTGTGGAAGTGCTCAAAACTGGGAGCATGGAAGCTAGAGAGAACGCAGCAGCCACACTATTTAGCTTGTCAGTTGTAGATGAAAACAAGGTTACAATTGGTGGCGCTGGCGCAATACCTCCACTCATTAATCTTCTGTGCGATGGGAGCCCAAGAGGGAAGAAAGATGCTGCGACGGCAATTTTTAATCTGTGCATATATCAGGGAAATAAGATACGAGCAGTGAAAGCTGGAATCGTTATCCATCTGATGAACTTTTTGGTGGATCCTACTGGGGGAATGATTGATGAGGCACTCACACTTCTGGCTATTCTTGCTGGTAACCCTGAAGCCAAGGCTGTAATTGCACAATCGGATCCCATCCCGCCACTTGTGGAGGTGATTAAAACTGGGTCTCCTCGCAACAAAGAGAATGCTGCAGCTGTTCTGTGGTCACTTTGTTGCACTGATGTTGAGCAAACAAGGGCTGCAAAGGCTGCTGGAGCAGAGGATGCACTCAAGGAACTGTCAGATTCTGGCACAGAACGTGCAAAGAGAAAAGCTTCTAGCATTCTGGAACTCATGCGGCAAGCTGAAGAAGCGTGAACCTGAGCATAGTAGATTTGTGAGGCTGTGGCTTTGTTATATTGTACACATAGACACTAAATTCTTATGGATAGTGTTGACATTTGAGATATATGTGTAGGCAGATGTGTTAAGAATTTTCTGTAAACATATAAGTTGGATGTATAATAATGAAAGTCAGCCCAAAGTGTACTTCTTGTTGATAAAAAGGATAGCAAATACATTTGTATGTGATTCAGTTTGGTGGTTATCATTGTTTCAGGTTTCATGCTTGCAAATTTCATTTGCCCTTGTGGAACATTTCAGTAAGTTTAAGAGAAAGGAAACCATAAAGTTGCTTCATGGTTCTGCTCTATGGTTGGTACTTTTGGTGGCTTCATGTTGAAGTTTGCTCTCAGCAAATTGTTACTGAATTTTAGAAATTATTTTAATTGTTTTGTGAAAGTTTCAAGGTTCATTACAAGGCTTAATCTAGCTTGGTTTCCTTAGGGGCTCACATCATTCTGCAATTATCAGAATACCTGTTTTGTTGGAAAAATTGATCCTGTTTCCCATTTTCTAATTGATTTATAGATCAGATAAGGTTGAGTTAAGATGATATCCCTTGTTATCTCTCTCCTTTGGTCATTTATTCCATCCTTATGTGAATGTCGGCTCTAAAATTCTTTTATGCCATGGGAATATGGCATTTAACCAACCAGGAACCTGTTACCGTAGCTGTTGATGTTACTCTGTACTTGAGGGAACCAAACAAATTTGGATGATGTCGCTGCATATGTCTAAACGCCAAATTTGTTTTGCAATCAGAGGTTTCCAAAAGTTCTTGGAAATTAGGACGGCCTTGCTGGAAGAATAAAAGTGAAGAATCCAGTAACACAAATCACATTGTTGCACTTGTTTTATGGTTCTGATTTCCATGTCACTAGACCACATAAAAGTTCAGATGTGAAATGGAAAACCAGATGACAAACCAAGTAGACTAGATGGTTATGCAGCACGTGGATCACATCACTTTGTTGGTAGCTACTTCCATGATCTTGTTATTCTGGAACAAACTACAAACACAAACACTGTGTCACTATTTTGATATGAAAATGACAAGGGAAGGGGCATAAATAATATTTTAATAGCCAAGCTGAGTCCACCGCACCGCATCACTACATTGTGGTATGCCGAATACACAGCACGTTGGTACCATAACTAGATGTCGAGAAAATGCTGTTCACAAATTCTGGTCGTTTTGGATCACATCAGTCATGTCTTGGTATCTTTTTTCCATTTGGGGGACTTCTGGTGCTCTATCATGGACAGTGAGATTACAGTACATTGCCGAGCATAATGTCGCTTATGTGAGGACAGGTGTCCCCATGCTGCAGATCTTCTGCAATTCTGGCTAACTCTAGCAGAAAACCATTTCCACAACCTGAACTATATGTAATAGATTCATGTGTAGCTAACATTAATGTGCCAGATTGCCTCAGCCCATGAGCCACCGTGTTTCTCTGGTGAGAAACTGTCCAGGATATGCATTGGTTGGCAATGCAATTCTTATTCAACTGAAATGTCTGAAACATTTTATTTCGAGAGCTGCTCCTTTTCCGTTTCTTGGGTGAAGTTTGGGCTATGCTTTTGGTGACATTATGTAATTTTAATGTTAAAAAGTACTTTTAATGTTTTAACAAGTCAGTCTTTCTGCGGCTATTTGCAACACAAGCTATAGACTCCAGTGTATCTCTTGTTACTATATATATAACATACAGCTGTAGTTGTAGCCTTGAGATAAAATAGCTGGTGAGACAAGAGGTACAGAAGTATACCATTAAAAAAAGAAGGCTTCTCCTACAGTATGTCAGTACACAGTAACATGCCGTAGCCCAGGGACACCGTTCGTTTGCATGCATCACATGGCCAACCTAAGCAGCGCAAAGGACAGCGTTCCAACTTATCAATCATGCCCATATCATTTGCTTGCTTAATCTTTCTCATCTCATGTGTCTTTGCCCCCTTTGCATCAATAATCAACACTGCATCTAGCTAGTGTGATGACACAGCTTCTATCTAATCCTTTCACTTAAACTGCTAAACAAATAGGCAAGTTGGTTGAGGAGATCTAAAATGCAGCTGGCCTTGTAGTAGTAGCGTTCGACTTTGACCGCAACTGCACGCACCTAATCAAGATTCTTATACTTGTTACAACCAGAACATCCATTGTGATATTATTCTATCTCCACATGTGATGTTTAACTAAGGCAAATTCCAGCTTAGCTTGTTGGCGTTGCCCCGAGCGTTGGTTAATCCCCGCTAGTTTGATCTCAACCGTTGATTGCCTAACCAAACGACCTGCCTATGCTTGTAACAAATCCTTATAAAGACTGCCCATACGCAGGGGATGCAATGAAAGTGAGGTGTCTGGGGTTGCAGCAACAAGCCTCTGCCCTGAGGTGGCATTAGGATGGGGCACATTGCTGAGCCTACCGGCACTGTGGTGATTGGCTGCAAAGTGCTGCCCATCTTCAACGAGCATGGCATTGTTGACAGTGCAATGAAGAAGATGGTGCATAGGATTGATGGCAAGAAGGCAGTTGCGCGGGTTAAGGAGCTTCTGAAACGGGCTGCCCAGGCCAGGCCTCACAGCGCCACTGTCAGTGGAAAGAAATGGAATGTATATATATATATATATATATATATATATATATATATATATATATATATATATATATATATATATATATATATATATATATATACATGTGGTCCTTTGATCTTACTTCTGCCCCCTTTCATAGGTTAATAGCCCATCGGAAATAAAGAACCTAAATTCAATAAAGATATGTGCCATATTTCCTTTTGTGAGATCGATGGCATTTCAAGCAAGGGTAAGAAAAGGAAGGAAACAACGAAATTCATATAAATTCTAAGACAACATGTATTTGAGAGAAGTTAAGAGGACTCATATTTTGAATAAGAGGGACTATCAATAATTACATATTAAACATGCTAATTCCTCCCAATAACTAATTAATATATGTGTTACTCAAAAATAGGGACAACCATGTTCGCAACACACTGGCTGCCTTACAAATTCAGGGTGTTTTTCCCTGAAAATATGTCACATGATGAATGTATCAATACCATCCTCATGTTATCAATCTATATAACTTTTAATAGTTGATGGTCAAAACTAAAGAAGTTTAACTTAAGATAAAAACTTCATGGTGAAATGGATTATATATCCATATTCGGTAGATCTTTTTAACGAGATATCTACTTTGTATTGGTCATATATTGTAAGAGAGATTCATGGTGAAATGGATAATATGTGCTTTTAAAGTATCTTTTTTAAAAAAACTCAAATAGAATACACACTACACCCTGTAAAAAGAAGAGAAGGGAGTATTATTAGTTTGTATGGCTCCTCATATTCCAATGCGGGTACTCTTATTTTATCTAGCACGTCTAGTTTTAAATATATTACTCCCTCTATCCAAAAAAAGAGTCATTTTGCTTCCCAAAAAGTGAGCAACTTTAAACTTTGATCAAACATATTTAACAAAATATTAATATTTATGGTACATAATTAGTACCATTAGGTAGATCATTGAATATAATTTCATAATAAACTTATTTTGAGATATAAATGTTGCACGTAATTTCTATAAATTTAGTCAAAGTTAAAAAAAGTTTGACCAGCACGGTTCCTATAGCGACTCTGTTTTTGGGACGGATAGAGTATGTGGTAATTTCGTGGAAGCCCGCACTACCACACATAGACATAGGCCACACACATTTAGGGTCTACTAGGAATCTTATTTTATCCTTTTCTTTTACATCGACCTCTAACCTTAATTCATCACTCACCTCGTCGTTGTCATTCTACATCGACCAATCAAGTAAAATGTTGCATGAGAGTTGTTAAATGGTAAAGATGTGATTGAGTGCTAGCTATAGACTAGAGAGGCGCTCCTCGGCTACTAATTTGATTATATTGGTGACAAGTGTTTGTTTGACAGCTATTATATTCCAAAACAAGCATTGCATGTGTTCATGAGGCCTCTTTAGATCATAGAGTTATTAATTAGCTCCATCGGATCCAAGCAGCTCAGCTAATTGTTAGCTAGGGACCTAGCTAATTGTTAGCTACACCTACCTCATCACTAGTTACGCCAACCTACTTTCTCTGTCTCGCATTGACCGTCGTTGTGGCATGACATTGGAGGGTCTGCATTCACTCCTTCTGCTATGCATTTGACCCCCCCCCCCTCTGTCCACATTCACAGCATCATCGCTGCTGACATGTGGGTCCCATCTGTCAGGCACATGTAAGCGCTGAGTCAGCATGTCATGTCAGCTATCGGGTTGGGTAAATACCTTTTGGACCTAGATGAGACCCAAACTAACTTTCGAGACCTGAATATTTTGAGACTTTGGGGGCCTAATAGTGTTTTTCTCTCACAACAAAATAGCATCAGTCGGCTTATTAGCCGCAGAAACCGTATGCAGGTAGCTAATATTAGTCGTGATTTATTAACCTGCTAACTACCATCTGACCCAGGCAAAGACGTAAGGCATTGAGGAACTAGAAGCAAAATGCTTGCGGTGGGTGTCATGACAAGCAAGCTACGTACTCTAGATGCATGACATGGACGGACTTGTATCTATATACTCTATAAAGTACCGGTGTTGTTCGTCGAAAAGCGAAAACGACAGATAATTTGGGACGGAGGAGCAGTAGCTAGTGTTAAGTATGACAAATGGCATGACGTGAAGTATGTAGGAGGCAGGCATGTGTCTATGGTATCGTACCATGCATATGCATGTTGGAGACGACTATCGATGTCTCCATCGAAAGAATAAAAAGGAAAGGAAATGGAAGAAATTACAGCCCGCGCAGCACTAATAAATTAAACAAGAGCTAGCGGTACCGCCTGTACCTTTCTTTACCTAGTGGAGTGCGTTCTCACAGTCACCTAGTGCAGCATCGTTTGGACCGACCGCGCGCTGGCCCGTTTCGTCCACAGACGGACGTGGATCCACTTGTCCTCCCTTGTTTTCCACGTACGTACGTAGCTAGGATCCGTGATGCTGATGCAAATGCAATAGCAACTCCTCCACGTCCGTAGCCGTTATAACACCCTGCACACCCACCTGCTATCGCCTCCTTTCCTTTCCTTTCCTTTCCTTTCCTTCAGGCTTCACGTACGTACCCTGCCAGTGCCAGTCCATCGATCGATCCATGGCAGCAGGCAGCAACAAGCAACAGGCGGGGGGCTCGTCGTCGTCGTCCAGAGGAGATGCTGGCAGCAGCAGCAGCAGCAGGCCGTCGGTGGCGGAGGCGGCGGCGGCGTCGCAGCAGCGCCACCAGGCGGCGCTGCGCGAGCGGTACGAGCTGCAGAGCCTGCGAGGCAAGGGCAGCTTCGCCAAGGTGTGGGAGGCCAGGCACCGGCGCACGGGCCTCAAGGTGGCCATCAAGATCATCTCCCACGCCGAGATGCTGGCCCAGGGCCTGTCCACCGACAAGATCGCGCGGGAGATCCGCGTGATGCGCCTGCTCAGTCAGGGCCACCACCCCCACATCATCCGCTTCTACGAGGCCATGGCCACCCACGCCCACACCTACATCGTCATGGAGCTCGCAGAGTCCGGGCAGCTCCACGACCACGTCGTCCTCCAGGGGAGGCTGCCCGAGGAGCAGGCCCGCACCATCTTCCGCCAGCTGGCCGCCGCCGTGCTCTTCTGCCACCGCAACATGGTCACGCACCGGGACCTCAAGATGGAGAACGTCCTGCTCATGATGTTGCCTGACACCGCCATCGTCGTCAAGGTCGTCGACTTCGGCTTCAGCAAGGTCCCCAGGTCGACGTCTGGAGCTGCGGCGTCATCCTCTACGGCATGCTCTGCGGCGGACTGCCCTTCGACGGCATGCTTTGAGTACAGGGTGCCGTCCTGGGTGTCGGACGACGCGCGGGAACTCATCGCGGGGATGCTCATCGTCAGGCCCAGCAAGCGGATGACCATGGCCGAGGTCATGGCGCACCGCTGGCTTCGGCCGGCGGACATGCCTGCGTACCTGGTCATGCCCCCACCGGACGTCAACGCAGCAGCCATGGTCGTGCAGGTCGGCGCCGTCGAGCAGCTGGTGACGCGCCACGGCTTCGACAGGAGCACCCTGATGGAGTCTCTGCGCGGGCAACACCACCAGGAGGACGAGGCGGCGGTCGCGTACCAGCTGGTCCTCGCCAGCATGTCCGACCCGGCCACCCGGTACCTGTCCATGCGCCCCCCGCCGCCAGAGCAGCGCCAACCGCAGTGGGCACTCGGAGGCCTGCTGGACGGCGGCGTGCTCCTCCACGACTGCCCGCGCCTGACCATGCAGCGCATCGCCGCCGCGCTGGAGGAGCTGGGCATACCCATCGTCTCCTACCATAGACGCTGCCATCGGATCATGTGCCGCGCTGACGTCGTCGTCCCCGGCCCCGCAGCAGCCGACGGCGTGGAGATAAACAACGACATACTTGACAGCTTGTCGGCCGCAGTATTCTTCGAGATTCAGGTCGGTTGCATTGCATTGCATTGCATTGGTTGCATCGCCTCCATATTAGTAGAATAGAGCACAAATGAATGATTTTACAACCAACTGACGAGTGACGACTGACTGTATTCCTTCATGATTTGATATGCAATGCATGCAGGTGTACAAGACCACAGGGGAATTCCAACAAGGCACCGCCAATGATAATGGTAATGATAATGATAATTCACAACAAAAACAAGAATAAGATGAAGGAGAAGGAGGACATCCACATCCTCATCCTCAGTACTTGGTGCATCTGAACAGGACCTCAGGGCCGCAGCTTCCCTACCTCAGCATCTGCTCCCAGTTATCATCCAGGCTCAGACGACAACACAACAACATCTAGCCATCAATGCCTCTGCTCCCTCTTCCTCCTGCTCTCTGCTTCCTCTTGCTTGTATAGTTGTATGTGATTTCAACCTTTTCCCCCCTTCCCTATTATCAAAGAAAAGTATAATTATTTAGAACAGATGAAGTACTATTTTCTCACGTGGAACATTCCAACCTTTTTCTTTGGTTCAACTGGTGCCTGCATGCGTGCGTGTGAAGTTTCGATATGAGTAAAACTTATATTCAATCAAAAGCTATACGCATACCCTTCTAGCCAATGTAAAAAGTAGATTTCCTTTCTTGCCACATGTTGGTTCTAATTTCATGCTCCCCTATGTGCCACTATCGTTATAGCGTGTGTAATATGTATACCCTACTAGTGTCAGGGCGCGCGCCTTCACGCGCCCGTGGTGCTGCGGACCATGCTGTGAAGCAGCCAGATAATATGAGATAGCGCCACTCTAAATACAAACATCATATTCATATATGACCTGGACCTTGCATAGTTGGGGCACAGTAAAAAATCAAACATAACCAAGTACTCGCGCGCATACGCAGGCACCAGTGAAATTTTTAGTTTGGAGAAAATATGCTGAGCAATAAGTTACATAGACCCACTAACACATTGAGTAAACTACCTGACACAAGGCGAACCAATCTGGCAAATTTCGATTTGACAACACAGCAACTTATGGGGAACACCAAGTGCGTAGGCAAATCGAAATTGGCCAAAACAAGAGCTGATCAGCTGACCATATAATATTTCCATCAAACTTAGACCACATAAACTGATTTCATTAGAGTAAAAGGTAACAGACCAAGAAGTTCGAACAACCCATTACCCACCCTGGAGCATCTTAAAATCTTATCTACGTAGATAAAATGTGAACCCATGAAACATTCCATCAACATTAGACTAAACCATTGTTTGCATGTAATTCTGGAGATGAAGGAAAGCCCAGGGGCCCCAAATGAGTATGTTGATAGGGTGAGCTTGGTTGCTGTGAATGGAAAAGTTATAAAGGCGGCAGCACAGCATGGCAGTCTGTCCCTAAATTTGTAAATTCCTATAGCTACAAGCAGTAAGACGCTAAGGACAGTTGTATTATTAATATATATTTGAAAAATAGGCGAAGACAAAGCAACATGACATGCAACAAAGGAATGGTGCCAACTTTAAGATGAAGGTTAGCAGACTATGCTGGTGGAGAGGGAAGTGAGGAGCGATGGACGCATATGTAAATGAGAGAATAGTTGTTTTTACCTAGATTTAGTGTACGGTTTACTGGAGGACGAAAAAAGGCCAGGGACAATTTGGTCACCCTGAACTGATATGCAAACTGTGGAGCGGCAGCTTCAGGAACCCCGCAGACCGACACTAGGTGTTCTGGTTGTCTTGCATGACGTCATGTACATTGATATCCTCATCTGCTGTGGTTTCCTGGAGAGTGAAAGTCAGGTAGTTTATTAGTAATTGAGCTGTAAAACTATCTGGTAATGCAATACAACACATTTTGAATTATAAGCTCATAAAGGAGGCGAACAGGGCAGCAATGGTGTGGTACCTCTTCGGCATCATTTTTGTCTCAAAAATAGTGCGCTGGAAGTAGAGCAGCTGGATAACCAAGATTGGCTTTGGAGCTCAGGCGAATCTCTAGAGAGGAAGGTATGTCTGTTTATGAAGATCATACCTTGCATAGCAATATGAAAATGAGAAGCACAATTAGCAAGAGGAAAGGAAGAAAATATACAGAACCAGTGAAAACCGACATTGAATAGCATAGATCCAAATTATTTTCTAAGAGAAAATACGGACACAACAAATTGGCAGAGACGATCACATTTAGAAGAAACCCTCAACATGGATATTCACTGAACAAATTTGGTCAGGAAATATACAGCCACCATAAATCACATGCGTCTATAGCAAAGATCCTCGCTACGGATGTGTTGCGTCTAACGCTTTGGAACCAGATTAGGCTTAGAAAGAATGTTTTTTTGCTCTATAATAGAGGCAGTAATGCGCAGGCCTAAAGCAGTAAAGTGATCGTTTTTTAGAAGTTACCATAGCAGTAAGGCAGAATCTTAAATTGCTATTCTCATAGCTTTTTAAAAAGAAGGGTGGGCCTGGTGCAGTTGGTGAGTGCTAGCTCGCCGAGTCACCAGGTTCTGGGTTCGAGGCCGTCTCTCTGCAGAATTTCTACGGGGATAAGACTTTGCTTCGGTTATTCCCTTCCCCAGACCTCACTCGTGTAGGAGCCTCTGGCACTGGGTCTGCCCCCCTCCCCCCATAGCTTTTATAAAAGGTACCATCAGAACTTGACTCCCTAGAACACATTAGAACCATTCTTAGGCTCCTAATATTGGTACCAATCCGATGAGGAAGGTCCCTTTGAGGGTTGTTTATGGATATCTATTTCATGGAACCATGTAATATTTCAAGAAAATGGAAGGTCATAACAAAATAAGGAAGACTATGTAGAAGATAAAGAGAAAGCAGATGTGTTACTAATCACTCTGTGGACAGCTGATTCTTTCACAGGGGTTTGGCATGTTATTAACGATGTCATTCTGGCTTGCGCCGAAGGGTAACAACCCGCTGATCTCCAGAATGGAGAATTCGTAACAAGGCCATGTGACGCTGACAGGAACTCTACGAAATAAGAGGTTGTGAAGAATTATAATGGAGAGAAGCATGTACCTTTCATTTGTAGATTTTGACTTTGTTGTTGCGAAATCTTCCACCAGACCACCAGGAACCTATTTTCATAAGTTGGAACCCGAGTTTGCTCTAGCCCCAAATGAGAAAAGATAGTGATACAGACACAATGTACAGAAAAAACTAAGATTAGTTATAACTGATTATATGTTTAAATTAGAGGGTTCTGAACATTTTGAGTTTCAGCACTGAATTAAAAAACTAATCCAGCAAACATATGCACCCCTTTCGGACTGACCTGTATACATGAATACAATTTAGGCATAGATTTCTTTGATTTATACTTGTTAAAATATGTTTTGGCAGACATTCAAATATGTTTTGTTTGACGTTGCAATAGCTTATGAGATTCCAAGTTCTGTATGCATTAATGCCTTTTTTGTATGGACTGGAAATGCAAAAAGAATATCGTTTTCCCCCCAAAAAAACTCAACTGGTGAACTCTGAATATTGTTTTTTGTGTCAGGAAAATGAAATAGGTAAGAATTGATTAATCATTGGTTTTGATTATGTGAACGGTACTCTATGAACCCTGTGCAGTGACTTTAGGCCGCCCACTCAATCAGGAAAACGCGCACAGTGCATAGAAATAGATATGAATCTACATCACCAGAAAAAAAAAAGAATAAGTAGAGGCCGCAGACAGCTACAGAAAGGGAGTTCATAATTGCAGGAGATAAAAATACCTTGGTTTAGTGCATGGCTAAGAAAAGGCTAAGAATCAACGTACATTGGCAAATCACACCTCCTAAAAGAGAAGGGTAAATGAATATGGAAAAGGTTACTTTGCAACATAAAAGGGGAATAATGCTTTGCTAATGCAATAGTTATTTAACATTCAGCAATAAGCGGGCGTGTCCTACAAAGGCTCAACACACACATATATACATACCTGAAGCAACAGTGCTTTGCAAAGGAAAGTAGCCTTGTTCCTCCATGCTACACATGGTCAGTAACCCCTAGATAAACACGGTATGGTCAGAAGAAAAACAAATCTATGTTGATCCTTTTTTGTCATCCATGAAAAGGTTTGTAAAGCAACAGTATGAATATTAGGGACCTAGAGTATAGCAGTCAGGTACGAAGCAGCAGTATGAACATCTCAGATTGCTAGTCATACAGTATCTAGATGCACATAAGAAGAACGTCACCGTGTTTTGAGGCATCTAGTTGAGCTGCAGTGGTTGGGCAGGGTATGAAATCGAACCTAAAACAGGAAAAAAAATTAAGAACAAAACCAAATAGATGAAACCACATGAAATTGATTTGGACAATCAATAAGGTAAGCACGGTACATACCTCTGATGATCACGTTGAAGCCCGATCTGACACGGGTGGTGAAAAAAAAATCAATGCTTAAAAATCCTAATGGAATCTGAATCCATCATATGGCAAATGAGGCATCCGCTCAAGGAGGCATAGCGAGAAAAGAAAAGGGATAACTGATGCCTGGATCTGGATCGAGAGAGGTACCGTGGGAGACGGGCGACGCCGCCGGCCAGATGCAGGGTCCTCAACCGTTGCCGGTCGCGGTTGTGGAGAGAGCGCCGCCGGATCGACAAGGCTAGGAGAGTGCCGCCGGATGAACTGCCCTCGATCTGGAAGCTGTCGTGGGGCGCCGTGTGGGTCGGGCCGCCGCCAGTGATGGCTACCGCAGGGGCTGGCGCTGCCGTGCGCTCGGGCCGCCGCCAGTGATGGCTACCGCGGGGGCTGGCGCTGCCGTGCGCTCGGGGAGGGCTGTCGACGCAACCGGGAGAGTCGGGGCCGCCACCGTCGCGGTTCGTTGGGGGCAGAGCGACGGGATGGTGCACAGATTTTGGCACGGAGCTGCTCGGCGGGGACGGAGCTCGGACACCGGTGGGCTCTCGCAGGGCGGCACGCCTGCTGGACGATGGCCGCGCTCACAGCTCCGACGGGGCTGTGGAAGAGAGGAGGAAGGGAAGAGGACGGCAGCGACTGCGAGATGCGACGGACGGGGCCTGAGATGCTCGTGGATGTTTCGTGTATTGTAACCGAACCGACCAAATTATAAGAGCACAAGTACAAAAACAAGCACCGAAGCGCTCAAATTTTCGAACTTGAGCCCATATAATCCCGGTAGTCAATCGAAACCACGAAGGATTTCAAACCAACTCGCTTACAACCAGGATCGCATCATTCAACATACAATATCATACGTTATATTTCACAAGTAGTGCTGAAATAAGTTTACACAAACGGAGTAGCAATTATTACAAACCAAGTTTGAAAGTAGCGGAAGCATAACACAAACTAGTTAATTAAATACTGCCAGTCTGGATGATCGACATCCCGCAAAAGCATGAGAAAAGTACATAGAGACGATCACGCCCTTGTGATCTAGTCATCATCACCCGCAGGGTGGAGACACGTCTTTGCAGAATCCCTGATAAAGCATGTCATCTGCAACAGGAGGGAATAAACCCTGAGTACTGGAATGTACTCAGCTAGACTTACCCGTCGAAAACCAGAAATAAGATGACACCAAGGATTATGCAAGGCTTACACAAGAGGCTAGCTGACACCACATTTTGCATAAAGGCATAAGTAGTTGAAACTCTTATAACCTGTACTAGCAGTTATTTTTAGCATTTACCTGTCATCTATCTTAGCACCTGTACTAGACATGCACTTGATTATAATCAAACAACATTATTATTATATCCATAGCAGATATATCATTATGGCAACATTGTATCATTCCCTTAACCACCAGTTCATTTAATGAGTTCTACGTTGCCGCTGCTCAAGTCAAGTGCTCACTAACCGGGAGCGACGGCGATTCGAATCGAATTCCTATCCAGCTGGAGGGGTATTTCTAACACTCACCGCGCAGGCCCCTGCTAGGGTCGCACAAGCCACCGTTTCATATGATTCAGGAATCGCGGGTCCGAATAATGTCGCGACCCCAAGGCGACACTCTGCCAGGTGATAGGGACTTTAACCCCCCCTTGGTCTCACGCCAATGTCCCCAAGCACATCCTTTCTCTCCTCCAAGAAGCAACCTACCATTCGATTCCTGGCCTGAATCACATTACTCGGCTTCGCGGTCGGAACGACTTATCCGACCAACTAAGTGTTAGACTGCGTTCAACATGACTCAAGGACGTACAGCGAATCGGTCCTTAAACGACTCAGACGGGTATAGCTCCACACCCAAGACGTGAAGTGTCTTGCGGCTGTACTATCGAACTCCCGCCCGGTCTAAATTTCATTTTTAAGCATGGTTCCATCCACGATAGCCATAAAGCCACTCGTGACTCCTTCCTATATCTCGCGGATGACCGTAAATCACCCGACTTCTACCGTACTAAGCAGGGCTAAGCATTTACACGTGCCTAAACCTAATATAGGATTAAGTACGATATCTGGACAAGGACAGGTATAATGCAACAAGTGTTTCCATATAACTCCTACAACTTAATGCATTAAACAATTAAAAGTACTCAAGATTAATTTATAAAACAGTAGGTTCAGCATGCACCGGGGCTTGCCTTTCAGAAAGGTTGCGGGCCGGTGGTCTGGACACTCAGGAAGGTCGTCTGCGGGCACTCCTTCGCCTGCTGGATCCTCGGGCTCCTGCTGCTCCTGGTCCTCCTCCGGAATCACAGGCTCGAATTCGAGGAGAGTTACCCCCTCCGGTACACCTATTGCATGAATGCACAATAAATACCATGGATGCATAAATGGGTGCAACATGCTCGGAATGAAATGCATTTCAGAAATAAAATACTCTATTCAAGTTATTTTATTAGTACGTGCAAATCTCTTCTCCGGTGGAGAAGTACTTACCTAATCTACCCAACCTAAGATATAGCTGCTCATCCTCAGTTAAGGCTCTAACACCTAACAATTACAAAAGTAGCATGTCTTAGGATATCACACCATATCAATCAGCAAAACACCACAGTAAGCATTCTGGACAGCAGCTACTTGTTTTTTTATCACAACTGGAGATTTACAATTCTAAAAAATATGATCTAAGACAATCTGGAAAGCTTAAGAAATGTACCACAAAATGTTTTCAGATCACAACACTAGATTCCAAAGTTTACCTAATCAAAATTCCAAAGTTCCAGAATCTGTTCTCTCTAAACAGAGAGCAGTCAATTCTGGACTGGCACTTCAAACAGCAATAACTCCCAAACTACTAATCCAAATGCTCCCAAATTTTGACACAAGCTCATTTACAAATTTTACTACAACTTTGGTAATTACAAGTTTTCCAGAAACCATCTTTATCCAAGGTCAAACCTAGAAATACTATCAGCTGTCCAGAAAACCTAAAATTGCAAAGATTAAATATTTATTGATGTGGCAAATATTCTCTAAGACCAAACTAATATTACTACAAGTTCACAAATGTCACAAAAACACCAGAAAGTAAGGTGTGCCCACCTAGAATATTTATTTAAACTCATTACTTAATTTACTTAAGTAATTAAGTGGAATTTCAAACATATATGTAAAACTGCTCCTAAAATTCTACAAAAATTACAGGGGACTCTCTGACCCAAAAAAGAGACTACTGTAAAATTTTGAACTCAATTTATTCACAGACACTCTCTGAACAAAATTCACAAGCCCAAAAGGCTGATTTTTGGATAAATAACAAAGCATAGTAAAAAGTGTCAAACAACAGATTTCTTAATTTTCCTGGACACTCTAGGGTACCAAGACATTCTCCAAAAAGTTATATGAACATTGCACATGTAGAAAACTTACAACAATTCATTTAAGTATTTCCTAGAATAACAAGATAGCATTATAACTTGGAAATTACTTAAGCACTGATGCCCAAATTTTTACCAGAGCTAGGGCTAGCATAGAGTAACCTACCCACCAAATTTCATGATTTATGGAACACTACAGCTCAAGTTATAAATTTAACAAATTTGCATGCATTCCAAAACACATTTAAAGGATCTATTAAATTCTTACAGAATTTAAACATCTTATGCCAGATCCATATTTTTCTAAAATACTACACATCATGTAGATCCTAACAAAAATTTATCTCATGATTTTTGGATCATTAAAACCCTAGATCTATATTTTTCTAACTTGTACAAAAATCAGTGACAAAATAATAAAAATGAATTTCATTTCGGATGAACTGGGCCGGCCCGGAAAACTCGGCCCACACACTCGCGTGCGCGGCCCGCTCAGCGCTCCCGCCCCGCGCGCGACACTGACGGGCGGGCCCCCGCGGTCAGTGACCGGAGGTAGGGGAGGCGGAGACCCGCGAGCTCCGACGAGCTCGAGCTCGCCGGAGAAGAGCTCGCTCGGCCAATTGAGCACCGCCTCGTGTTCTCCGTCACCCGGTGCGTCGATTGGTGCTCGTGGAATGGATGGGGATGGGGGTGGAAGGGGCTTGTCACCGCGAGCGGCGGCCGGTGATGTCCGGTGGCGGCGCACCGTCGCCGGTGAGGATGCACGGTGCGGTCTAGGCTCGGTACGAGCTTCACCGAAGCTAGGCGGATCCATTTTGATAGGAAGGGAGGATGGAGAGAGACTCGAAGCACCCCGACCACGGTGAGGTCCCATGGCGGGCTCCGACGACCTCTCGGAGACGGGGAAGAAAGCAATGCGGCTCACCTTGAGTCAAATCGCGGGCTTCGGTGGGTCAAGGGGATGGAGGGTGGTGAGGCGGAGGGAGCGGCGAGGTCTGGCGGCCGGTGATGCGGTGTAGCTCGCGCTTGAGCTCGCCGGAGAAGAACGGCAATGGCGGCTCAGTTTCGATGTTTCTTGGCAACTGGAAGAGAGGGGGCGGAGGAATGGAGGCCGGCTCGCGCGTCGTGGCGTCTTGAAGGCGTCGCGGCCTGACTGGTGGGGCCAGGGCCGGCGTACGGGCGCCACCGTGCCTCCACGCGTCGACGACGGCCTGCGGCCGGTCGGCCACTTCCCCCGACTGACGAAACTGAATCGGTTGAATGGTGACATCGCTGACCGACTGACAGAGCGACTTCCACGATGATTATCTCCCAAACCGGTTCGAATTAGTCGAAGATGATTACACCAATTTTGTAGAGCTACATGAGGTCTACAAGTTTGTCAATTGGAGTTTGGGCTGGTTCGGCCTAGGTTTGAAACTACAGAGCTCCAAAGTGGTGCCCCTTGAAACTGAAATGCAGTTTCAGAGATAACGCCGACTAAAACCCTATTTTCACGACACTATATCTCCTAAACTATTGAGAACCAGGTGATGGTGATATTGACAATGTTGTAGAGCTATGTGTGGACAACAACTTTGTCAATTGGCTCCAAGACTGGTTTGGCCTGGTTTGCAAACTAAAAGCTCCTAAAGTAGGCATCAGTAAAACTGTAGGGTCAGATTCCAGACTTAGAAAAATTCTAAGTCTTGGAGCTACCTCTTTAACTGACTTGTGGGCTACTTTTGAGCATGTTAGGGTCAATTTCATGAGATGGTCATATTGAGACTTTTGTTCCCCATGAATTTCTTTACAACTTTGCTTAAGGGTGCTCTTCCATGCAAGGTCTCTAAATTAGACTTTTTAATTGGTCAAACTAGGGCCTTCTAGGGTCAAATGGTGGTCAAACTTCTCTTGGAGGGCAATTTAGTAATTTTGGTCAACATGAACCTTGTTCCAAATGTTACCCTAAGTATAACTAAGGTGTTGTAGGTCATGATTGGCTACCTTACCTTTTTGTTACACCAACTATCAAATACTTCATGAAATAATTCAAATAAACCCCAGAACTATCACATGTGTTGCATCACATGAAATAACAAACATGAATGATGCATGCTTATGCTTATGCAAATGCAAATGCAATGCAATTATGGAGCTAAACACTTGGGGTGTTACATGTATGTTGTGCACAGTAACCTTTCGGTCGGAGGAAACTGGAGCGTTAACGCGGAATCGAATGGTTAAAATTTTTTTCTGCTGTCGTGGCCATGCTCTCCATTCGGGAAGGCCTCGCGGCTTATTAGTGTTAAACAAGCATTTGAGTAATTAAGAGAAGCTAAGTTTTAGCCTATAGGCAAGAAACAGTAAATCATCTATGCAGTCCATAACATTTTGGTTCTAGCAAATATAACTGGCTTCAAGTATATGTGATTCTGCACCTATTTAAAACCTCATAAAGTTTTTTTTGGACCAAACACAGATATTGCCATGCATCTCATTTCACTTACATGTAAAATTAGGCAGCTGTTATGTATGTAGCAGGTACCAAATCTGACATAACTTGCAGATCCAGATGCGGCACCCACTGGACCACCACGGCTACACTTTGGTCGTTGTTTAAAGCACACCTGGGCACATGGTAAGAAGTCATCTGTCTGAAATATGTATTTATAGAAATTAAAGCACACCTGGGCACATGGTAAGAAGTCATCTGTCTGAAATATGTATTTATAGAAATTTAAATAGGAGAATGACCATAGGCATAAACAAAGGTTACGGAGACAATAATAATGTGGCAGACAAAACCCTAATGAACTCAGAACTCTGAAATTATCACGAATAAAAATCAAAGAGCGTTTGTAATGTTGCCTGACTACAACATTTGTATCCATATTCATAAAAATAAATAGGGTCTAAAATTGGAAAACATAGCATTGTAAAATAAGAAGAACGTATGCCTTAAGATCTGAGAATCTATATAAATAGCTAGAATCCACCGAAGGCTCTGCATGTCAAGTTGAATTAGTCAAAATCTATTATAACATTTTTAGATAGGTTAATATTGAGAGACAGAAACTACAATGATTTTCGCCCTGTTTGCTGCAATGATAATGCAGGTGGTAGATCAAATATATGAGAACAAAATCAACGCAAAGAGGCATAAATTTGGCAGCACTTAGACTAAACCATTGCTTATATACAATTGTAGAATGAAAATCTCTCTGTGCAATAATATTAATGAATGAATTTAAGGCCGCATAGTGTAGCAATGCAGGCTCACATGCCTGGGAAAACAAAAAAATCATGGAGAAAGGGAATAAGTGCAGAAACTGCTTCATTAGTTCGTTAGGAGATTGATAAAAAAATTGAATAGGTGCTTTAAAACTACATGGAGCCACAATTGCCAGGAGTGAGAACCCTGACCATGGATCTCTATGGACTAAAACATCTAACAGACAGCAGCACAATACATCAATAGGATCGATAAAAACGAAATCAATGCAGAGACGCATAACTGTAACTCAAAAAAATTGTAAACAAGATGGATGGCCGAGCTGACCTGAACTAAATAGACAGCTGGTAAGAAGGGGAAGGGAAGGGAGCAAATCAATGTCAGACGAGGCGAAGAACAACGGAGCAGCCGGTACCAGGGCAAAGCGGAAGGCTGGGGGCCGGCGGCCACCGATAGTGCCCGCCATCGCCGCGCCTTTGCCGGGGACGACGACGAGCAAGACCGAATCAGGCCACGCGCACCCTAGGCCCCGCGCGCCACGCGAGCGCTCCCCGCCGCTTCTCAGGATAGCGCGCCGGGACGCGACGATTGGGAGAGGAGGGTGACGGCGTGCGCTGCCGCCGTACCCTAACCCTAACCCTAAGTCAGCCGCGAGGATCTGCGTCGCGAGAAGATGCAGAAACGGAGAGAGAGGGAGAAGGGAGGGGGCCACCTGCGTCGCCGCGTCGTGCAACCCCCGCGCGCCGGGCAGCCGCCGCCGCCGAGTCAGACGGCTGCCGCCGCCATCGCGCCTCCTGGCCGCTCCGCCCGGTCGCCTCCCCGCCTGGCCGCTCAGGCCGGCCGCCGCCCACCTGGCCGCACGGACGCGGCCCCCGCGCGCGCCGCTCGCCCACCGCCGCTGCCGCGCCCCCCGAGCGCCGCCGCCCAGGCACCGCCCCGCCTGGCCGCTTAGCCCGGCTGGCCGCACCGGCGCGGGCCACCGGGGCCGCACCCACGCCGCCGCGCGGCCGCACTAGCCGCGCGTGCCGCCGCGCCCGCACGATCGGCCCGAGGCGGGAGGTCGGGGTCGGGATCGGGAGCGGGAGGATAAGGAGGTTTTTTCCTTTGGTCTTGGCAGGTGAAGCTGAGTTTATATTGGTCTAGCCGGATTGTAGTCAGAAGCTGCGGCCCATAGCGGAAGTTAGTGGGGAAATCAGCTTCTCGGGCGGATTCTTGAGAAGTTGAAGATGGCGGAGCAAATCGTGGCCATCCACGCGAAGATCCATCGGTGGGAGGCATTTCGGGTGATGTGGATAGGGCGCCTGCCCGAGGAGCAGGTCGCCCTTATTGGGTTTAATGTACCATTATCATTAATTACACGTGTATAAAATCTCCATCGTCTTGTCTCCCTTAGGTCAGTCTCAGTGGGGTTTCGTGGGGGGTTTCATGCACATTTAATAGGATGCCACATCAGCATTTTGCATGAAACTCGAAGGAGAGAGAAGGGATTCGTTTCATGGCCACGAAACGTATCTGCACTGTTTCCAAAACTTCGGAAACGTCGTGAAACCTTCACTGAGGCGCTTCCTTCATTTCATCGCAACTCCACCCGCCGCAGTCGTGAGGTCTGTCACGCGCTTCGCCGCCGCCAAGCAGTCCGCGACCGCCGCAAGGCTCTGCCCGTCCGCCGCGCGCTCCGCCGCCACGAGGTTCTGCCCTCCGTCGCGCGCTCCTCCGCCACGAGGCAGTCCGCGACCGCCACGACTCCGTCCGATCGCCGCGACTCCTCTGCGGTCGGGGGGAGCGAGCTCCGCCTCGTAGGCTTCGACGGCCGGGCGCGAGCACGAGCCTGCCTCGCGGGCTCCGCCGACCAGGCGTGGGAGCGACCGAGCGAGCTCCGTCGGACGGACGCGTGCTCTGCCACGCGGGAGACGACGCGAGGCCGTCGCGACTCCGTCCGCCTGCCGCAAGCTCAAGGAGGTGCCGCGAGGCCGCCGCGAGCCCACCGTCGGTCGAGGTCGCAGTCACCGGACCCACCGCCGCTGCTGGGCGAGGTCCTCTACAGTCGCCGAGCGAGACCCTTCGTCGTTGCTGGGCGAGGTCGACTCGCGACGGGGAAAAGAGAAGGGAGAGAAATACCGGTGGGACCCATGAACATATGAAACTGTGCAATGAACTACACGTTGAGAGAGAGGCCTATTTCACGTTAGAATTTCATGTCTTGGAAACTGGGAGATGAAACACAGCATTGAGACTAGCCTTAGCGACAACATGTTCGGTTTTAAACGATGGCTCTCGAATTGGTGTGGGTGTGTGGGTTGTGGGGGGAGCGGTTTTTGGGTAAAGGTCCTGCTCGACTTCTTGTTGAGGATAACAATGGTGACGCCTTGGGCCTCACGTCCCTTGTTGGAGGTTTTGTCGTGAGGGCACTTCCCCTATTTTGGGGTGGTTTCAATTGAAAAAAAAACTTATGCTACAAACTTCTACCAGCATTGGTGACATCCGTGGATGTCGTTTTCCTCCTTGAAGGCATCATTGTGGATAACCTCCTTCAACACCGACTCTTTCTTGTGCTTGGTGCGTGTGGGGGTGGCGTTATTGTCGGTGCTTTGGTGGAGACGCTGGTAGTGCGTTGCTGTTTTGTCGCTTCTTTCGCATGAGTAGTTTGTTTTTTAATTAAATTGTTGTATGTTGTTGTAAGATACTTCTTCTATACTAATTACATGCCTGATAAATTTCTTATCGGTTACTTTTTGAATAAAAAATATATTGCTACCCTTTGTTCTTGTTAGAACTTTTAACATGTATTATTCCATGGTGCTAGCTCTATTCCTGGGGTCCATCCACTACTGCACAATGCTTAATGGAGGCGGGGCATTGCAACCGCCTCCAATCAAAAGTCACTGTTAATGAAGACCTATGGAGGCAGTTGCTTTGTTCGCCTCGGTCAATGTCTATTAACGGAGGCGGTTGCCCTAAAGTGTCCGCAAAAATAAAAGAAGAAAAATCCATCGACGAGCCTAGCGAGCCCATCCACGAGGCCCGCCGAGCCCATCAACGCATTGCCGCTGAGGATAAGTGTCGATGGGGCCGCGCCCTTGCGAGCCGTCACCAGGGCCGGAACCCGCTCTCGCCGTCTTCTTAGATCCGCGCAAACCGGAGGTGGAGGGCGCCGCCGAAGGTTGAGGTTGAGGGGGCCGATCGGATGGAGTGAGGTGCAGGTGGAGGTAGAGGGGTCGGCCGGAGGGAGCGAGGTGCAAGTGGAGGTGGAGGGGGCCGGCCAGAGGTGGAGGGCGTCACCGGAGGTGAAAATGGAGGAGCTTGGCTGGAGGGAGCACGGTGGAGGGGCCAACGATGAGGGAGAAGGAGCCGCTCGGGCATGAGACGCGAGAGTGAGGAGCACGCAAATGGTAGAGAGGGGGAGATATTTCTCCAGTTGGGTGGATAGGGACAGACAAAGAGAGGGAGCACTGACGTCACGTGGGGCCCGCTTGTCATACTCAGTGAAGAAGCACAAACACATTGACGGTGCATACGTCTACATGAACGATCCACGCGCGCCCAGAAAGCAGAACGGATGCATGGCTCCCATGGTGCACTTGGTGTGGCTGTGATCTGTGTGACCCGGTGTGTGTGGCAACAAGAGGTGCGGTTACTGATATGTTGCCATGTGTTGGTGGTTTCGTGAAACAAGGGGCGCAGCCGATGGTTTTCTCAAACCGCGCACGGGAAACGAAGGGCGCACGGGCGTTGGGCTCTAGGCGCGCGACAGAAGAGGCAGGGGACAGGTGGGGCCGGGACCGGGCGTTGAGCTAGTTTGGATTTTGAGGCGGACGCCTTATAAATGTCTGCATCTGTAAATGGATTTATAGAAGCGGACGCCTTAAGACTCCAACCGCCTCCATAAATAAAACGTCCGCCTTCAAAAATTGATTTTGCGAGGCAGTCATTTTTTCGTGCGTTAGTAAATAAAACGATCGCCTCCGTTAATCGCTAGGTATTAACCGAGGCGGTTGGATTTTATAAACGTCTTGGTTTAGCTCGAGTGTGGCCAGTCTCGATGGATAGTTTCACGGCGTTATTTCCAAGACTGTCGTGTCACGTATAATAAAATAAAACTTGGGATGAAACACCCATTTTCAATGCAAAATTTATTTTATAATTTCATAAGAATTTAATTACATGACTCATAAAGAGTTGATAATCGTGCTAAGAGAGTTTTATCATTTTTTTTCTGTTTCTTTTTAAATACATTGTCACGTCGTCAAAATACCTATTTAATGAAAATGAAACTCATGTAAGGGCCGGTTTAGTTCCGAAAAATTTGGTAAAATGGCACTGTAGCGCTTTTCGTTGTTATTTGGCAAATATTGTCCAATCATGGTCTAATTAGGCTTAAAAGATTCGTCTCGTCCATTTCGTCTAAACTGTGTAATTAGTTTTATTTTTTATCTATATTTAATGCTTCATGCATGTGTCCAAAGACTCGATGTGACTGAAAATCTGAAAAAATTGTAAAAACTCATAAATGAGACTGGCCTGAGTGAGTTTAGGGAGTACGCAGGGATCACGCATCACGCCTTTCTTCGTCTTCCTTGGGTCGGTGGGGTCGCCTCCTCCCTCCCCCGCAAAACCCCTCGCCACGAGACGAGGCGGCCAGGGAGGGTCAAAATAGGGTTAATAGGGTTTCGGCAGGGCCGCCTCCTGCCGACCTTCCTCCTCCAGCGCCGTGCAATCCCCCGCCCCTGCCAAGCGCTAGCTAGGGTAGCTGGCTGAGCGGATTTCAGGACCAAAAAATCTCTTATTCTTCCCCCATTGCCGCCGGAGCGTGGTTGGTAAGTAATCCAGGCTTCTCTTTCGTTTTTCTCCGCTCCCCTGCTCTTCCTAAGACTGACACGCAAACTCCTATCTGACGACTGGTCGCGCGCTCGCAGAGTTAGGGGCCTGGGGTTGTTGGGGTTCGGGCTCGCCGGCGATTCGGGGCGACGAGGTCGCAGCCGGTGCCTTGGGCGGGGGCCGGATTCGCACCTCGGAGGATTCCTTCTCTGAACAAACGGTGGAATTGTCCCAGGTGTTGATGTGCCGCTGCTACTGATCCATGGCCAATACCCGCTCAAGAGGAGGAGGAGATGGCCCTCCTCCTTCTTCTGCTCCAGCTGCTGCTTCTGCAACCACCACAAGAAAGCTTGCCAATGGAAGGGAGACCAGGAGCACCGCAGCCGCAGCTGCCAGTGCTCAGACACCAAACCTCAGGAGGTCCACTCGAGAAAACAAAGGAAAGCACAAGTCTAGACAACTTCCTGCCACACCGTCTTCACACAGATCTGCTAAAACGCCCGCCAAGGATGCCACTGCAATTGCCACCCCCAAATCCACATCCTCGCCAAACAACCCAAAAGACTCGACAAAAAAGCCCACCAGAGTTAGCAGGAACACAATTGTTTCACCTTCTCCTTCAAAACAAGATTCTAATGGAACCTCAACGCCCGCCTCCACCAAAAGAAAAACCCAAGATGATGCTCAGGCTGCCTCTACGCCGTCCAAGAAGCAGAAAAGGCTCATGCACGCAAAGAGCTACGTTGCGCTCTTCAATACAGGACAAGAAGAACCTGAGTCGCAAGGTACAGGATGTCATGCCATTTGATTCAATTAATGGCCTTTTGGCCGATGAGATTTTTTCTGGTTTCGCTATACCAGCTCACTTAGTTCTTTGTTGCAAACATTTCACCTGTCAGATTGCTTCAAAATGCTCAGCATTAAGCTGCATCGTTTTAGTCGTCTTTGTTGTTGAGTGCAATGTCTTGAAGCATCCTTAGTGTGCTGAGCCTTCTAAAACCAACTGATATCATAGTACTCCATGCATATCACTCTTGCTTAATCACCCTTCCATTATCGTTCTGAAAGGTCTCATAGCTTCTTAGCAATCAAATTTTGGCATAGCAATTTCAGGATGATGATTTCTATCACCTCTGTCTCCCTGGATGCTGATGCTTAGTTTTCATCCAAATACTAAAGGCTGTTATCTGTAAATTTTGTGATGCAGTGCTTGCTCCCCTCAGGGAGGATGAGGAAAAAGCTTCTGAGGTGCAACCGGAAGGAGATGGTACTGTTTTGGCGCATGAAGACCAGGAACCTTCAAATGTGTCTGCTAGCGAGGTTTTGGGAGGTCACTCTTCTGACTTGCATGAAACTGAGGTGATATTGGAGGGAGACAGATTGAAGATTGGATCCCACCAGTCTGATGTTGTTTTAGAGGTTGGGGCTGCCATCCTTTTTTTCTAAAATCTGAAATTTAAATAAGTCGGCTCTGTATTTTTCATCAGCAGCATAAATTTATAGAAGTCTTGGTTCTTTTCTGTTATTATCTGCTAATGCATATTGGAGACTTAAAGCAATGTTGCAATTTTTTTGTACAGTCTTGCATTCTTACTGAGATGTGCTCACTAAATAAGGCAGTGGAAAGCATCCCCATGTTGGAAACTGGAGAGCAAGCTACTGGTGATTCAAAGTATACTAAACTAAACTTTGCATATTATTTATGCCATTAGCTATATAGGTTCTGTTTGATGTTGCTAAGCATGGAGTCGGTATATCAGCTGATTCTGTAACCACCTTCTGTATTGCAGCCAGAACTCTCTACTAGAATTGCAAAATAGCGCTTGCTCTACTGCTCACCATGAAGAGGTATTAATCAAATGAGGCTTCCATGATTTGTCATGCAGCATGTGTGTTTTCATTTCATGTTTTATTTAGTGGGATATAAGTAACCATGTGCTTGCAGTTAATGTTCCTTTTATCCTCCTCTAGGCCAACAAGTCAGTGGAAGATGGTGATTCTATTGGGATTCAAGGTGCATGCACTTCAAGGAATATTGAAGCTATCCAATGTGATGAAACAGGTTACAATGACAACATTTGTGTTGGTTGCAGAAGTAGGGAAATCTCAGATATTCTGAAGTAAGTTACTCTGCAGTCTAATTAAGTTCTCTCTTTTTGCTTCATGTTCTTTTCTTAATACTGAAATTAGGGAAATATGGACCTATAGAATCGAGAAATGGAAGATGATCATGCTAAAACTAAGTAGCTTCTGTGATAGCCCCCCCCCCCCCAAAAAAAAAAAAATCTACCAGATGACTGAATCAAAGCTGCAATCTTGTTCATTCCTTACGCAGGCAAATGGTACTCCACATCGTTTCAGTTATCTGGGTTTCACTAGCACTATCTGGTTATTTTACTCCCGTTATTGGTTGGCATTATAAGCGATCAAAGTTCCGCTAGGCGCTCGCCTAGGCGCGATTAAGCGCGAATCGGAGGGTGCCGGCCTCGCCTATGGGGGTAGGCGGAACCCTAGGCGGGCTGAGGTCGCCGGTGAGGGAGGAGCAGGCGGCGGCGGGCGGGCGAGAGAGGGAGATGGCGGCGGGCGGGCGAGAAAGAGAGATGGAGGCGGGGCGGGCGAGCGAGAGAGATTGCGCGGCTGCAGCAGAGGAGGCTAGCGGCGGCGGCGGCCATGGCAGAGGAGGTGGAGAAGCAGGGACGGGGGGGCGGAGGATGCGAGCGGTGCTGAGGAGGCAGGGACGGGGGCGGAGGACGCGAGCGGTGCGGAGGAGCTGGGACGGGGGCGGAGGACGCGAGCGGTGGAGCTAGGGCGGAGGACGCGACGGTTAGGATATGGGCTTGGGCTGTTTATGGGCCTTTCTATACAACTCCTGGCCCACAGGTGTCCTGTTTTTTTTAATAGACTTTTACAGTAAAATATGAATGGATTTAAAACGCCTAGAAAAACGCCTAGGAACGCCTAGGCGCGATTAATCCCGATTACTCCCTAGGCTAGGGGTCAGCGCCTAGATTCCGCCTGCCGCCTAGCGAAACTTTGTAAGCGATAAAACAAGCTCTAGTTAATATTGCCCATGTCCAGCATATTTATCTGTTTATTCCAGATGTCATGCCTTTTATAATATACTGTTGAAAATAGTGTGCATATAAAATCATAAGTATTAAACGTTTGATCGCTAGATTAAAAACTATATAAGAATAAGTGTTATTTGGGATGTTTATATGGTCTTCAAAGTATGACTTCGAGAACAAATCTTTTGTTGTATATTTTTAGTCATGATGCAATTTGTGTTATGGACGTATTTTTTTGAAACAGATTTGTTCCTTTTCATATGACAGATTCAAAATGATAAAGACGCTGTTAGTCAAACTTAAAATGGTTTGATGGCATCTTGCAGTGGTACTTATTTTTTGACTGGATGGAGTGAAGTTGTAGGTTATTACTGTCCTCAATCCTGGAAGACTACGGAGCTAGTTTTAGAGATATTGTAGGCTAAAGCTTGAGTTTGCGATTATTATAATAGTGAGATTTACGATAATAGTCCTGTATGGTAAAGCTTTGTGAACCTCTTACAATATATGTGAAAAAAACTTATAATATAGGAAAAAGTAAATGTAGGCAAACCCTAATCCAGAAACAAGTACAAAAGAATGCAGTAAAGCTTTCATAAAATTGCATACTTCTTGCTACGACAAGTTTAGAATAAGTGCCTTCTTTTCAAACGAGTGATATGATTAATTGGTGAACACTGTTTCAAGGTTATTGAGCAGTTTTTAGGTGACTGAAAGATGCGATATCAGGTGAAAGATAAACATGTGTTCTTTTATCTCCCAACTCAGTTGTGTTTCTAGAATGTGACACCTTATAGTCCTTGCGGTTGATGCATCTTTCAAACATATGTTTTGTGGAACAGTTCATCTCTAATACCATGCTGTATGTAAATATGAAAATTGTGTTCCATGGCTCATACTTGATTTGCAGAGATCTTAATAAAACTAAATCCCTTCTTAATATAATGTTATGCAAAGAAAAAAAAATTGCAGCTCTCCTGCGTGTTCGAGAAGAAAAAAAAACTAAACCCATTTTTTTATTTGGTATTAGGTCTTGTGGTGGAAAAGGATGTAAACGACATTACCACCTCTCGTGTATCGATCCTCCCTTGGACGTGTCCCTAGGAATATGGCTTTGCATAATGTGTATAAAAAAGAGGCTTCAGTTCGGTGTATATTCAATCAGCGAGGGAATTGAATCTTTATGGGATGTCAAGGAAGGTAAAACTATCACATAAAACGTATGACAGTTTGTCTTCGATTGTTGTCATTCATTTATTAATTCTATCGCTTCTCCATTTTAGGAGCAGAGAACAGCAAGCAATATTTCGTTAAGTATAAAAATCTTGCTCATGTACATAATCAGTGGGTTTCAGAAAGTGATATAGTTGATAGCACCCCGCAAGGTTCTGATCTTATCTCCAAATTTAGCAGGAGGATTCATAAAGAAAAGGTGCTTGCTCGTGTGTTGAATCCCACTGCTTATCTTTTTTTAGAGGATGTTAGGCTCTGCAAAAGTATGCATGCTGATGTATTCCTTTCTGATTTTGATTTCTTAGACAATAAGGTGGAAGCAGGAATGGGCTGAACCACACCGTCTGTTGAAGAGAAGATTACTTATGCCTCCAAAAGAAGCTGATTTTTTTTTTAATTCACTAGGTGATAAATTTGTATACTGTAATGTCGAATGGCTAGTGAAATGGAAGGATCTGGGGTATGAACATGCTACATGGGAACTTGAGTCTTCATCCTTTTTATGTACTCCTGAGGCTGAGGAGCTCAAAAGGAGCTATGAGGACCGCTTTAAAGCTGCAAGAAAAGCATCTGATCCTTCAAAAGTAGACAAGGTATGCCATAGAAAACATTTATTTTTATTAACTGGCACGCTGCAACTTCATTTGACAAGAAAGTGATAATAATCTATACATTTTCATCATTTGGGTTGTATGCTCATCCCTTTGCTAGTCCACCACAATCAATGAGCTTTATTAGTTCCAAGCAAGTTTGTTCTTTCTGCAGTTGTCTGGTCACATTGCTTTGCTAGGCTACCTCACGCAAATAATGAGCTCTATTAGTTCCAAGCAAGGTTTTTTCTTTCTGCTGTCTGGACATTAGACCATTTGAAGCATGTGTTCAGAATGACCCCATGGGATTTCCTCTGGATCTCTGTTACATTCTTATATTCCAAACAGGCCCTAGATTGCTTGAAGATTTCACAATTTTCAGTTGGTAACTATCTATGTGCTATACAGGTTAAAGGGGGCATATTTCAGCAACTCCAGAGATTGCCAGATGGTTGCCCTCCTGGTTTAGATGATGATCATTTGAGATCGCTTAACCAGCTTCGTGAGTTCTGGCACAATTCTCGTGGTGCTGTTTTCATCGACGATCAGGTAGAATAGAACTATCTAAATATTTTAGCCACCATGCGTGAAAAAGGTATATTGATGTGTTTATTGGCACCTTCCACTTAAGTTCTTGAACTCTCTAGATTTGGTTGTGCTTTCATTTTTTGCTTGTCTTTTTATTAGTTGAGGTTTATAGTTAATGGCATGACAACTCTGCTGGCGGAAGCTTCGATTATTACATTGGTGTATTTTACACATATCACGGTTTAACTAATTAACTTATCTATTGTACAGGAGCGAGTAATTAAGACCATTCTTTTTGTGGCATCCATACTGCCTCACATCTGTCGACCACTCCTCATTGTCTCTACTACTACTTCTCTCTCCTTGTGGGAGACTAAGTTCAATCGCTTGGCAGCATCCATCAATGTTGTTGTGTACAATGGGGAGAAAGATGTACGCAAATCTATTCAAGATCTGGAGTTTTATGAGGATGGTTCTGTCATGTTGCAAGTTCTCTTGTCCCACCCTGATGCCATCTTAGAGGTAATATTATTCTGTTGGAAAAAGTCTACTTAACCCCCTGAACTATCAGCTAGTGTCTAACCTACACCCCCAACTATAAAACCGTCTGTTTTACACCCTGAACTTTTTAAAACCGTTCAAAGTACACCCTGAAGTGGTTTTGGACGGCGGATTGCTACAGTAACCATGGTTTTACTAACCATGGTTTTACTACAGTAGCGGTGGTTTTGACTTTATATTTTTCTATTTATTTCCGCTGAATCTTTGAAAAATCATAGTAAATCACAGAAAAATCATAAAATAGAAAATCTAATTTTGTTGGACTCCACATGAGTAGATCTACACAATGAACATATAATATAGTATGCTTTAGTACAAATTTTTTCTGTAGCTTTAAATTAGTTAGAAAATCAAATTTTATCTGTAATTAATTGGAATAATTCATAGCTACAGCTTCTATGGTCCAATTGTGGTGAAATTTTTATGATGAGGTTATTATTATATGCTTGAACTATAGTAAAAATTTCATACTAATTGGATCATATATAACTTAGTTATAGATTTATTTAGGTTTATGTTTAGGTTTATGCTTGTTAAATATAAATAAATCTATAACTAAATTATATTTGATCCAATCAGTATAAAATTTTTACTACAGTTCAAGCATACAATAATAACCCCATCATAAAAATTTCACCACAATTGGACCATCGAAGCTGTAGCTATGAATTATTCCAATTAATTACAGAAAAAATTTGATTTTCTAACTAATTTAAAGCTACAGAAAAAATTTGTACTAAAGCATACTATATTATATATTCATTGTGTAGATCTACTCATGTGGAGTCCAACAAAATTAGATTTTCTTTTTTATGATTTTTCTGTGATTTACTATGATTTTTCAAAGATTCAGCGGAAATAAATAGAAAAAGAAAAAGTAAAAACCGCCGTTACTGTAGTAAAACCATGGTAGCAAAACCGCCGTCAAAACCGCTCCGGGGTGTAATTTGAACGGTTTTGAAAAGTTCAGGACTTCAGGGTGTAAAACAGACGGTTTTATAGTTGGGGGTGTAGGTTAGACACTAGCTGATAGTTCAGGGGGTTAAGTAGACTTTTTCCTTATTCTGTTAGACTCAGCTTGTCTAGTTTATCCATTAAAAGAGCACCATTGCCTTCTTTAGATGCATTTTGCATTAATGTTATGAAACCATGAAGTTTACTTCTCAAGTAATATGTACCCTTTTGTTTCCTGTTTCTTTCCATCATTATACAGGACATCGAAGCCATTGAACGAATTAACTGGGAAGCAGTTATAGTCGATGATTGCCAAAACTCTAGAGTTTCAAAATGCCTTGAACAACTTAAGCGACTTCCTACCAATTTTAGGATGGTTCTATTGAGTTCCTCACAAAAGGTGCTGCCACCAACCTTGTATAGAATTCTTTTTGTACCACAAGTGGGTCATATTTTCTTATTTTATCTTGCAGGAAAGTATTGCTGAGCACATCAATCTGCTGTCTTTCCTCAACCCTGAAGAAAACGGTACATTGAGTGTTTCAAATGGTGTTTCTTTTGATACAGCTGGCACCCTAGCCGTTCTGAAAGCAAAACTTGCACGTTATGTTGCCTTTGAGCGGAAGGCAGATTCTTCAAAGCTTTTAGAGTATTGGGTTCCTGCCCGCCTTTCACCAGTGCAACTAGAGATGTACTGTTACATATTACTATCGAACTCCCCAGCCCTTAGATCACATTCTAAAACAGATAGTGTTGGTGCTCTTCGCAACATTCTTATATCCCTTCGGAAGGTTTGCTTTTAAAACTTCTTTGCATGCAATGACTTGTTTTAAAGTAGCAATTTAGCTGGACGAGATGGAACCTGCATGTACAGTTACTTATCATGCATGTCTGCAGACAATTCTATTGATCTTCAGTTAATCCTTATGCAACAGTGTTGTGACCACCCTTATCTCGTTGATCAATCACTACAAAGCACACTTACCAAGGATCGCCCTATAACTGATATCCTTGATATTGGAGTGCGTTCATGTGGCAAGTTGCTGCTTCTTGACAGAATGCTCCAACAGATCAAGATTCAAGGTCTTAGAGTTCTTATTCTTTCGCAGGTGAGATGTCCATGGTATCATGCTTCCAATATTCTTTTACTTACAATCTGTCCATTTTGATTACCGTAAGGTCAGTCCGCTACTCCCTCCGTTCCAAAATTTTTGTCGTTTTAATTTTGCCATAAGTAACTTCTTTAACTCTGACCAAGTTTATATACAAAAAAAAAGCACCAACATCTACAACATCAAATTAGTTTCATCAAATTCACCCTGAAATGTCTTCATAGTGCATTTATTTGGCATTGTAGATGCTAATATATTTTTATATAAACTTTGTCAAAGTTAGATAAGTTAAACTTATGACAAAACTAAAACGACCTGCACTTTGGAATGGAGGGAGTACTACCTAAGCCTGAAATTTTTGCAACCCCTGATTTTTAATTATTTTCCTACCTTATGGCTACCTGTGCAGTTTCTTTCATTTTTCCAAATTTTCCAAGAAGGTATCTAAGCTTATGCACACTTAGCATCTACGTTTATTGTCAAATAACTGAGTGATACTGTTTAGCCTACCCCAACTTGCTTGGGACAAAAGGCTATGTTGTTGTTGTTGTAACTGAGTGATACTATTTAGTTATCTGACTTGCCTCAGTTACAAAATTAAGAATAACAGAAAAGATGTAGTTGATTTTTAATTCTAATTTCTAACACGCATCTGTTTTTTTGAAGTAGATGCCCACAATGATTATTTTGGTCATCTGTTTTGAATAGCTCTGATTTGTTAGTGTGACACTAGATTACTTATGCTTATGATGCTGCTGTATTCTCCAGTTATTGTATTAACAATGCTTTTGGTCCAATCTTATTCAACTTTATTTTTTGTGGTAGTCTGGTGGTGGATCTGGCAACCCTATGGGTGACATTTTGGATGACTTTGTTCGTCAGAGATTTGGTTATGAGTCATATGAACGTGTTGAACGTGGATTGCTACTGCAAAAGAAACAGACAGCAATGAATATGTTCAATGACAAAACTAAGGGGCGATTTATTTTTTTGATTGATAGTCGTGCATGTGGTCCAAGCATCAAGCTATCATCTGTTGATGCCATCATCATATATGGTAGTGACTGGAATCCCATGAATGACTTGAGAGCCCTTCAGAAGGTCAGCATGGAGTCACAGTCTGAACCTGTGCCTATTTTTCGTTTGTATTCATCTTGTACAGTGGAGGAAAAAGCTCTTATTCTTGCAAAGCATGATCATATTCTGGATAGCAATATCCTGAATATAACCCCTAGCCTGAGCCATTGTCTTCTCAGTTGGGGTGCATCATTTCTCTTCAATAGACTTGAGGAGTTGCAGAACCCTAGCTACTCAAATGTCTCTGGTGATGAGCTTTTCATGGATAATTTAGCTTTGGAGTTTTTATCAAAATTACTCAGCAAGGTTGAACTCAGCACTGAACCAGGCAATGCAGCCATATCACAAGCTTATCTGCGTGGATCTTTCTATTCTAGAGCTATTGTTGTAGCTGGTGAGAGTGAGGGAATTTCATCAGTTGATGGTGATCTGCCAAAGTTCTGTGCCTACTGGTTAAGTTTACTTAATGGGAGGTCTCCTCATTGGCAACATATATCTGAGCCAGCACAAAGAAGCCGTAGAAAGATACATAACGTGGAACAACAATTGAAAAACACAGAAGAACAGTTGAAAATACCTACTGAAGAAACTGATGAAGCCAGAATAAAGCGTAGAAGAATTGGTGAAATCATGGATTCATCTCCAAAAGACCCACCTGGCAAAAACAAGGACACCGCCATATTGCCTGAAAACAATACCCCATCTAGTTCTCATCAAATATCAGTTGAAGATACATGGCAGGAATTAGGTATTACATCTGTAACTGAATTGATGTGTTAGGTGTGGATACTGCATTTTGCTAACTCAGTTCATTATGTAGAGCGAAACAATCTTCATGGCACACAAAAAGGTCTACACGTTCAACTCAAGCCAGAACTTTCAAAGTTATATAAGTTGCTGCAACTGCCGGTACTGCTACACATATTTAACTCTATTGACCCCTCCATGACTTCATGCTTTCTCTTTTTGATTTTTTTAATCCTGTGTAAAATCATTTATTAAATTCACACAAAATATAAGATAGAATTTGGCTCTCTTAGACTTTTGATGGTTAATATTTCTCAGCTCTGAACCATGTGTGAAATGTGTATTTTCCCTAGTCATTTATCAAGTTGACTCTTGATAAATATTGCTCTTTAAAATGAGAAAAGTTGACCCATAATTTATTATATAATATATCTGGAAGCCATTAATATTTGACAGTTGCCACTAGCTAGTTTATCTTAAGCACATTGATTATATTCTCAAATGTCATCTTCAATCCATAATGTTTGCTAGTTCCTACTAGCTACTTTATTTTAAGCATATTCTTCTTTCAGCATCAGGGGTCATGGGCAGTGCTTGCCATCTCCATGTGTGTGCTGGCATGAAACTGATGTTGGTATCATCCGTGATAGTTCTTGTTTTGTTGTATGCTTCATGTCTAACTTGTCAGCAATTCAGCATAGATCTAGAACATCTATACTTTTATTGCTCATCCATTTGTCAAGTAGTAATCCTCAGCATAAGTCACAAGGGAGAAAAATCACAGAAACATTCACCATTGTCATCTTGCTTATGACTGCCGATGCATAAGAATCATCGAGGCAATAGTGGCAATCACAGATTGATGAGGACCTAGCTTCTCAATCACCATACATTGCATCAATGCTTGCAGCATGAATCATATAGTCCCCAGGAAAATCATTTTAGGTTAGAAGCAGGTACACGGATCCTATGCAGATCTAAACTGAACAAAATATTTGTTAAAGAAAAATCAGAAAAGAAGAGATCATTGGCAGTGCTTCCTTAAAAAAAACTCGACCTGCAAGGGGTAAGACAGCCCCCAGGCATTTTGCTAAGAAGAAAACCTCACGCAGGTCGAGAAAACCCCCGAACCCTGCCCCACCCATACACAGCGGCACCGTAGCCCATGTGAGAACAACCACCATGGCCTGGGCCAGACCTTAGACATGTGCTCTGGCGTGGGACAGACAAGGGGATTTTTTTAACCCCAGCCTGAGGAGTGCTATTAGAGCCACCTAACCAACTCAGCTAGAGGCCCGTTCGCCAGGCAGTGTTTCCTTTTCTTCCATAAAGCTCTATATCCTACCACTATGCACCTAGCTGCCGCATAGAAGAGATATAGAGGGAGAGGATTGGAGTGAAGCTGGACACCTGGCTGCTGCCATGCATGCCTGACCTATTTTTCGAATCAAGAAGCCTGACCTTTGTGAATTGTGATCCTCACTTTCTAATTACATGGCCACTTTGTTTTGAAAATGTTAAAAGACTTTGTAAAATTTGATCAAAATTAGTCAATTATATGCACGTTTAGTGTACAAAAGTTGCATCAGTGGACTCATATTCAAATTGCTTTTAAGATGATGCAGCAATTAGTGATCATGGAGTTGTTTTGCAACTTGGATCAGCAAAAAAAGAGTTTAAACTGAAGTTATTGTTAAAGATAGTTGTGGTATCCTCTTGCATAATAACATACAAAATGACAAATGCAGTATTTGTAGCAAGGATGCATTCAGGTAATCAGGTCATAGATCATTTTACCCAAAAAATGTCTGTCAAATTACGAAAACTGAAAGTTTATTTCATGTACTCAATTTTCAATCTAAGTTGATTGCTTTCATGGATGGGTCATAACAAATTTTGCAGGAGAACGTGAAATCCTTATGTGAGGAATTTCTCGAGTATATTTTGAAGAATCACCAAATCAGCCAGGAGCCTAAGGGCATACTGCATGCATTCAATTTAGCTCTGGTAAGATAAAAAGATCTTTTTTTTTACTTTAATTTAGTTTGCTGCTAAATGCTTTTGTTTTTGTATTGTTCTTGCTTCAGTGCTGGCGTGCTGCTTCTCTCTCAAAGCATAAAATCAGTCACACAGAATCACTCACACTTGCTGTAAAAAACTTAAACTATGAGTGCAAAGAAGAACTTGCTGAGTTTGTCTATGCGAAGCTAAAGATCCTTAAGAGGAAGTTTGCACGTAGAGCAGGGGAAGTGAGCAAGAAAAATTCTATGGCTCCAGTGAGCAACATATCAACTTGTGAACAGGACACTTCAGCTAGACTGAGAAATGATGAGTTATTCCCTAGCCAGGTAACTTTAACTGATGATAACTTTGAGAATGGTTCACATCACGAGGCTACAGGTGACTTTTGGACCGAGGAGATGGTTTCGGGAGAGAAAGAACTGCTATCTGACCCAGTAACTCATGGAGGGGAACGTTTATCAAGGAATGAACTTCTCAGCAAAATAATGGACAAAAGAATTAAATTAGTTGACAAAGTTTTCTCTTTAAGAGGAAGGAGTATCCAGGATAAGCATTCAAATGAGGTTTCATTTTTAGACATGCATAGGCAAAAGGAAGTGGCAAAACTCAAAGGAGCTTGCAGTTTAGTTGTGGAGCATCTTCGTAGTAGTCAAAATCACACTGCTCAAGAGGACGGGGATGGGAAAATAAAGCTAATAATTGAATGGTTTACTATGCTGCTGTATGCTTTTTTGGAACACATGAAATGCCAACGTAACAGGCTTGATATGCAGCAATCAGCTTCCAGGATCAAGGAGTCTCAATTGAAGGAAGAAACCCTTCAGGCAGCAAAATGTGGCCAATTAGATCAAAATTTTGATCAACACATTCCTTTACCAGATTTTGAATTTGCTATGGAAGAATTTAGGCACTTCAGGGAAGTAGCTGGTAGCTGCCATGTTCATGCAGCTGCTCTGGCATCAGAGTCTTTGGATGATAATTCAGCAATGGAAATTACTTTGGTTCGAAGCACAAATGCATCTGAAGTTATTGAAGAAGAAGCGCTAAATAGACCTGCTGAAGTTCTTGTTCAAGGTCCAGCACCAGAAGTTGCCGGTCCATCAGTGAACGGGATTTGCAATTATTCTGATGGCATCAACTCACAAGGAGATGCATCTCTGGCTGTTCCTTCATTGGTTAGTATTCCTTAACTGACAATTCAGTTAACTATGTTTGGTCTATTTCTATTTATATGCAATGCAATATGTTGACAGTACTTACTTTTTAGTTGCTTCCAAGCGACAAATGATCAGTTTTAGCATAGAAAATTGCCATGTTCAACCTGTAATTCATAGCATATTTCCTGAACAATGTTGCTTGTATGCAATGTTGGAGTATATGTTTAGGCCCATGTGGCTAAGGCCCATGTGGCCCATGAATGGAGTCTATATAGCTACCCTTCTAGGGTTAGCCAAGTAAGAGAGAATAATTCCTCAAACATGGTATCTACAGCCTAGGGTTAGGTCCTCTCCTTTTCTCTCTCCCCTGCTCGCCGCCCCTCCCTGGCAGGGCCGCCGCCGGCCACTGGGGCGCCGCCGCCGGCTCCTCCCGCCATGGATGGCCGCCCCCCACCTCCTCCCTCCCTCTACTCCTTTTTCCCACCCCTTTCTCCTCCTTCCTGGGCGCAGGTTCTCTCTGGAGCTGCCTATCCCGCCGGCGCGCCGCCCATGGCTCCTCCAGCCGCCGCCGGCCACCCCAGCTGCGCCCTTCCTCCTCAAGGGGCGCCGGTGCTAGGGGGCCTTCCTGGCTCCTCTGCCGCCATCTTCCCCACCTCTGGCGCACCGTCCCACCACCCTGCTGCCACTCTGCTGGCTCCACCCGCCCGCCTCTTCCTGCCGCTCCTCCCGCCCTGGGGGCCGCCGCTGCAGTTCCTGGAATGGCTGGCGCCCTGGGGGCCGTGGCCCTCTCCTCTGCCCCGGGCGCGGATGCGGAGACTGCCGAGGGCGTTGTGGTCGCGACTCTTCCTTCTTCATCGGCGGCTCTCCCTTCCTCCTCAGCTACACTGACCGGCGATGGAGTCCAGCCGCACCACCCTGTTGCAACTCTTGGCGCGCCACTTCCATCGCCATCCGGTGTCACCGCTGCCGCTCTCGGCCTCGCTCCGGGACCGGACTCCGCACTCGCTGCGGCCATCGTCGCTGCCCGGGCCGCCGCGGCGGAAGGGCAGGCCCGGGTGCGCGCGGCTGCCCTCATGTGGGAGCGCGAGCGCGACGCGGCCGACGCCCTGGCCCGTCAGATCGCCGAGGCCGAGCAGCTCCTCACCTCTCCCGCGGGCCCGGACGCCGGAGCCACCTCTGCCTCGCCGGGGCGCCGTGTGTCACACACTGCCGTTCTCTGGCATGACCCGGCCGACCCGCTCGTGGCTCAGCTGCACTACCAGGCGGGGGGGGGGGGGGGGTCAGAACATTCGTCTTCTCGTCCCGGTCGTCCTCGAGCCGGAGTCGCCCTCCTACGCCCGGTGGCGGGATCTGGTGCTTCTCACCCTTCGCCGCTATGCCCTCGACGACCACGTCCTCGTCGAGGCCTCGGTCTCCGTCCAGATGCCGTCGTGGTTCCGTCTCGACAGCATCGTCCTCTCCTGGATCCTGGGGACGATCTCTCTGGACCTCCACGACCTCGTCCGCACCTCCCCTGACGCGCGCCGGGCGTGGCTCGCGCTTGAGGGCCAGTTCCTGGGCAACGCCGAGGCCCGGGCTCTGCGTCTCGACGCGAGTTTCCGCACCTTCGTCCAGGGAGACCTCTCTGTCGGCGAGTTCTGCCGTCGGATGAAGGGCATGGCTGACTCTCTGGGGGACCTTGGGTGGCCCGTCGAGGATCGCATCTTGGTCCTCAACGTCCTCCGGGGGCTCAGCGACCGCTTCGCCCACCTCCGGACGTGGATCACCCGCCAGCGGCCTTTCCCCACCTTCCTGGAGGTCCGTGACGATCTTGTCATGGAGGAGCTCACACAGGGCCCCCAGCCGGGTTCCGCTGCCTCACCAGGGGCCTCGTCGGTGGCTCTGGCTGCTACTCCGCCGCGTCCTCCTACATCGCGGCCGTCCGCTCCGCCACCGTCGTCTCTCCTAGGCCCTCCTCCCTCCAGCCCGAGCGGAGGTGGGGGGGTCGAGGCTCTCGTCGTCGCCGTGGAGGGGGCCGCGGGGGTGGCCGGGGCGGTCACCACCAGCCTCCGGCACCGGCCGGACCACACGGGGGGCACCATGGCCTTCGTTCCAGAACCCGTGGTCCGGTCGCATCTCCATGTGGCCCTACCACGTTCCTGGAGCCGACACTCGCCCACCAGTGGCCATGCTCACCGGAGCTCCTCCTGCTGGTCCTCCACTCGGCGCCATCCCTGCAACACCGTGGCTTCCACCCTCCGGGACTCCACCGGGGGGCACCGGCTGGGATCAGGCGGCCCTGGCTCGCTCGTTCAGCACCATGGGCCTGACACCTCCGGTCGGACCCGAGTGGATCGCTGATTCGGGGGCCACCTACCACACTACTCCTGACCCCGGTATACTTTCGTCGACTCACTCTCCCTCTTCCTCTCTTTCTTCGTCCATTATGGTCGCAAATGGTTCTTGTATTCCTGTCTCATCTGTGGGTACCGCCGGTGCTCATGGCTCCTTTCGTCTTCCTGATGTTCTTGTTGCTCCTTCTATGGTTCATAATCTTCTTTCTATTCGACGTTTTACAGCTGACAATTCTTGTTCTGTGGAATTTGACTCTTCTGGTCTTACTGTAAAGGATTTGGCTTCCCGGCGTCCACTGCTCCGATGTGACAGCACCGGGCCCCTTTACACCCTTCGCTTTCCGGCGGCTCCTTCGTCTTCTTCGCCGCCAGCTTTGTCAGCTGCCTTCGTCGCTTCTTCTTCCTTTACTACCTGGCACCAGCGCCTCGGCCATCCTGGACGTGATGCCCTGATACAGCTCAGTCGTAGCTCCGGTCTTCCATGTACTCGAGCTCATGATGAGCAACTGTGTCATGCGTGCCAATTGGGCCGACATGTTCGTCTTCCTTTTCCTAGCTCTACTTCCCATGCGGCCCGTATTTTTGATCTTGTACATTGCGACATATGGACATCTCCTATTCTGAGTATTTCTGGTTATAAGTACTATCTTGTGGTTGTTGATGATTTTTCGCATTATTCGTGGACTTTTCCTCTCCGTGCGAAGTCTGACACGTTCACCACGCTCCCCCACTTCTTTACTTGGGTATCCACACAGTTCGGCCTCACCATCAAGGCCATCCAGTGTGACAATGGTCGCGAGTTTGATAACTCCACCTCCCGAGCTTTCTTCCTCTCACGGTGTTCAGCTCCGCATGTCTTGTCCATACACCTCTTCACAGAATGGCAAGGCTGAGCGGATGATTCGCACCACCAACGACACCGTGCGTACCCTTCTGTTTCAGGCCTCTCTTCCCGCTCGCTTCTGGGCTGAGGGCCTGCACACCTCCACTTACCTTCTTAACCGCCTTCCTTCCGCGGCCTGCCCCGCTCCCACTCCTCACCACGCCCTCTTCGGTACCCCGCCTCGCTACGATCACCTACGCGTGTTTGGGTGTGCGTGTTACCCCAACACCGCTGCCACTGCTTCCCACAAGCTGGACCCTCGCTCCACGCTCTGTCTTTCTCGGGTACTCCCCGGATCACAAGGGGTACCGGTGCTTTGACCTCGCCTCCCGACGGGTTCTCATCTCTCGCCATGTGGTGTTTGATGAGTCTGTCTTTCCCTTTTCCAGCACTACCACCCATCCGGTACCTGACCCACCCTCCCTATTTCCTACTGACCCGGTGGTCCAGCCACTTCTTTTGTGGTCTCCTGCAGGTACCGCTTCGCCGCGCGCCGGGCCGACCCCCTGTCCCAGCTCCCCAGCGGGTCCGGGCCCGTCGTCCTCAGGCGCGGCCCCGTCATCTCCAGTTGGTGCAGACCTGGGGCATTCGTCCCCCGCTTCTGCCCCGGGGGGGTCGTGTCGGTCGCCGACGCCGGATCCCGTCCCGACACCTGCCCCGGCACCTCCGTCGAGGTTCGCCGCGCCGGTACGGGTGTACCAGCGCAGGCCGCGGCCGCCGCCACTCGCGCTCCCTTCTCCACCAAGGACACCGACACCACCGCCGCAGTCCCCGCCGGCTAGTGGTGTCCCGCCGGTCTACCACCCGCCGCTGCTTCACCGACACCCGCGGCATGTTCACTCGATGGTGACACGACACGCGGCTGGCACACTGCCGCCTCGTGCCCTCGAGGCTTCGATCGGCGACGCGGTGGTCTCTCCAGTACCCTCTTCCGTCCGCGACGCCCTGTTGGACCCACACTGGCGCCGCGCGATGGAAGAGGAGTACGCCGCGCTACTCGCCAACCAGACGTGGGAGTTGGTGCCCCGGCCGCCAGGCTCCAACGTCGTCACCGGCAAGTGGATTTGGACCCACAAGCGCCGGGCCGACGGCTCTCTCGAGCGCTACAAGGCTCGATGGGTCCTCCGGGGTTTCACTCAGCACCCTGGCGTCGACTACGATGAGACCTTCAGCCCGGTAGTCAAGCCGGCCACCGTTCGTACCGTGCTATCGCTGGCACTTACTCGGTCTTGGCCCGTCCACCAGCTGGACGTCAAGAACGCCTTCCTCCATGGCCTTCTTACCGAGACGGTGTACTGCAGTCAGCCGGCGGGGTTCGTCGACACCACCCGTCCTGACATGGTCTGCCAGCTCAACAGGTCCCTCTACGGTCTCAAGCAGGCACCTCGGGCGTGGAACCACCGGTTCGCCGCTTTCTTGCTGACCCTGGGGTTCATGGAGGCCAAGTCTGATACGTCCCTGTTCGTCTACCACCATGGAGCCGACACTGCATACTTGCTGCTCTATGTTGATGACATTGTCCTCACCCGCCTCCAGCGAACCACTTCTCCGCCGGATCATCACCGCTCTCTAGCAGGAGTTCGCGATGAAGGATCTGGGTGAGCTCCACCACTTCCTCGGTGTCACTGTTGAGCACCGTCCTACCGGGCTCCTCCTTCACCAGCGCCAGTACACTCGGGACATCCTGGAGCGGGCTGGGATGACTGACTGCAACCCCTGCTCCACTCCGGTTGACACTCAGGGCAAGCTGTCTGAGGCTGAGGGACCACCGGTGGTTGATCCTACTGCTTACAGGAGTCTCGCCGGGGCCCTTCAGTATCTCACCTTCACCCGGCCGGACATCACCTATGCAGTTCAGCAAGTCTGCCTCCATATGCATGACCCCCGGGAGCCTCACCTCACGGCTCTCAAGCGCCTCCTCCGCTACCTCCGGGGCACGCTCGACTACGGCCTCCTCCTCCACCAGGCCTCCTCCACCGACCTCACCGTTTACACCGACGCTGACTAGGCCGGGTGCCCGGATACTCGACGCTCCACCTCCGGCTACGTCGTCTTCCTAGGCGGCAATCTGGTGTCGTGGTCGTCCAAGCGCCAGCCCGTGGTCTCCCGGTCCAGCGCCGAGGCGGAGTACCGCGCCGTTGCTAACGGTGTGGCGGAGGCCGCCTGGCTCAGGCAGCTGCTTGTTGAGTTGCACACTCCGCCCTCCCGGAGCACACTGATCTACTGCGACAATGCCAGTGCAGTCTACCTCTCCACCAACCCCATCCAGCACCAGCGGACGAAGCATGTGGAGATCGACCTCCACTTTGTCCGTGATCGGGTGGCCATGGGCGAGGTGCGGGTCCTTCATGTTCCGACGACCTCTCAGTTCGCGGACATCTTCACCAAAGGCCTCCCGTCCTCGTCCTTCGCCGAGTTTCGCTCCAGCCTCAACATCACCGGTGGCTAGTTGCGTCTGTGGGGGGGTTGTGTGTGTTCTTTCTTGTTCAGCCTCGAACTCCGCTGCGTCGGTAGTTCAGACTGCGGGGGGTGTTGGAGTATATGTTTAGGCCCATGTGGGCCCATGTGGCCCATGTATGGAGTCTATATAGCTATCCTTCTAGGGTTAGCCAAGTAAGAGAGAATAATTCCTCAAACATGCAAGACCATCAGAATTTCAGAAAGAAATGTGAGATCTCATGTCAGTATTTATGACCTCTGCTATTTGTTTTTCGTTTGGCAGTTACTCAATTAAGTTAATGTCCTTTCTCCTTTGTGATATAGCACAAACTGTAAGAAATATTTGTACACTTTTTAGTAGCCTAAACTAGGGTGTGGCATCTTTTCTTACTGTTTCCATTTAGTAAAACCAATCTTAAATATGTTTACCACTCTGGTAGTTCTGTTAGTCCGCTTCCCTATAATGTAGAGTTAGAACTGTATGTATTATTTTGCCTTTTGTATAGAACAGTCTGAATTTTTCTAATCCATGCCCTTGAATGTACCTGACTAGTGATATCCCTTCTTTTTCTTTGTATGTATTATGTTGGTTTTCATATGGTACAATCCGAGTGTTTCTTTAAAAGGGGGCAGACCCAGTGCCAGAGGCTCCCACACGAGTGGGGTCTGGGGAAGGGAATAACCGAAGCAAAGTCTTACCCCCGCAGAAATTCTGCAGAGAGACGGCTTCGAACCCAGGATCTAGTGACTCGGCGAGCTAGCACTCACCAACTGCACCAGGCCTGCCCTTCCGAGTGTTTCTTTACAATTTATAATTTACTGGTGGATATCCTGCTTTTCTTTGCATGAGGGTCAGTGCTTAGCACATTGTGTTCATTTTTGAACCAATGGTATATCACTGCTTGCTCCTGCTTGTCTTGTCGTTACACATAGCATCATTGTCTAGGATCCTTATTTGTTGATATGGCATAAGCTTATTATGCAGAATAACTCAATATGTACTGGTACCATTATATCAGGAACCTTCAAGTGATGACCTTAGGAGTACTGACCATGTTGAGGAGAACACAGTTGGCTCACCAGTACAGGGTGATACAAGCGAACATTTAGGTGATGCTGCAATGGAAGTTGAAACTGGAAATAGGAACACTGCTTTGGCCGATTCTCCTCACTTTGACACACCAGCTTTGACTCCTCCATCGAGGCAGGCAACATTGCCGGTTTCTCGAGAAATCGAGATGCAGAGCAATCTTGTGGACCAATGTGCACAACAGAGTTTAGTGTCATCGCAACCTTTGCGGGGAGAGCCAGAACAAGCAGATTTGTCTCATGCAGCATCAGCTCAACCCTTTCAATCTGAGAGGCAACAATCAATCCCTCTTTCCAATAATCTGCTTGAAAGAGCACAGCTTGATCAGAGTCAACCAAATTATCAGACAGATGTGGCACCTGGTTCTGCGCAGTCTGCAGAACTCTTTCCAGTGACATCAATGATGTTTAATCACCCACCTATTGATGCTGAACCACTGAAAAATGAGTTGCACAGATTAAGATTACACATGGACGCACTCAATAAAGTCCATGAAATGAAGGTTTCTTATTTTTGGTCCCTTTTTTGTCTTTCTTTCTTTATGCTGTTCCAGAATCACCATGTCTAACCAACTCCAATTTGGACAGAAAACCCAACTTCAGACGGAGTGTAGCCAAGAACTAGAGAAGGTAAAGAGAAAATATGATTTGTTAATTAAAGAGCATGACTCCACTCATCTTCAGCAAAAGAAGGCACTTGATGATTTTTATGAGAAAGTTCAACGCAACCAATCGCTGGCTGAGGATTTTCGGGCCAAATTCATATCACCGTCTGCAGCACAAGGTATGGAGAGCATGTACATTCATTGTCCCTTCCAAATTAATGTTTTCAACATGATTAGTGTTTGGTATGAAATATTGTGATAAGTTCTATTTCATTGCAACTTCCCCTTTCTGTGAGATTTACACCCAAAGGCGCAGGATCTTCTAAACGCAATTAAAATGCACAAATGCCAAGTTCTATGCAATGCTTGACTAGTTGCTAAACATCCTGAGTATGGATGGACTGAAAGAAGGAACAAGACGGGATCAAAGATTTATTAATATAAACTATTTCTTAGAACTTTCATTACTCATTAATGACTATTTATTTCTTTCGTTCAGGTGCAGCAAAAGTCCATACCCCTCCAGTTCGTCACACACCTCAGGCTACGCCACAAGTGATGAGGCCTCCAGTGTTGGACCCCTCAGCATCATCAATTGCCCTGACATCAGCTTGTCGACCACCAGTGCCGAGGCCTAGGGTCCAAGCACCACAGGTGGACCAACCATCATCGTCACTGTCACAGTTGTCCCGTCCATCATTGCCGTCTTTGCAAGTGGTCCAACCTCCCAACTTGGAACAAGGCAATCTTTTCAGAGCAACGTCAACGACTCTTAGTCACATGCCACCTCCACGTGGGAGCTATGGAGTTCAGAGTGAATTAGCTCCTCGCTCACCTGCTCCTCATCTCCAGTTCAGGTTGCCACGGGCACATTCCATGCCACCTGGAAATCAGCAGCAACTGCCAACTAGGGTGGAGGCAATGTCCTCAAGGACACAACCAGTGCTGGCAGCAAGCTCATGCCCATCAGATATACATGCAGGACAGCTGGCAGCCTCAGCCATGTCAAGTTTACACACTGTCCTCCCTTCAACCTCATTGCCCTCAAGCTTGCATCCTAGTCACCTGGCACAACGTGTGCCACCAACTCCGAACCCAACTTTACAAGCGGCGGCACCATCAGGCTCGAATACAACAATGCCTTCCATCCCTACAGGCATGCAGCCGCCAGATTCTGGGTCACTATCGCTGGATGCATGGCTTACAGCTAATCTTGGCTTGAGTGATGATGCGTCTACAGCTCCTACTAAGAATACAGCCAGTCTTGGGTTGAGCAGTGATGCACCTAGGGCAGCTCCTGCTACAAATACGGCCAGTCTTGGGTTGAGCAGTAATGTGCCTAGGGGGATGGCTCCTGCTACAAATGAAGCCAGTCTTGGGTTGAGCAGTGATGTACCTAGGGGGATGGCTCCTGCTACAAATACAGCCAGTCTTAGGTTGAGCAGTGATTCACCTAGGGCGACGGTTCCTGCTACAAGTACAACCAGTCTTAGGTTGAGCAGTGATTCGCCTGGGGCGACAGCTCCTGCTACAAATGGTCCTGAGATAGATGTGGTATGCTTGTCTGATGATGAATGAGACTAGCAGGTGTACAATGCTGACAGTTAGAGATGACTGCTTGAAAAGAGTAGGGTGACCGAAGGCCTTTTTTTAAGGCTCCCTTGAGCTGTCGTTCGGGCAAGGTAGGAATGTTGTTTGTGCTGTGAATGGCTGGTAACAGCAATGCCAGTTTTATTTAATTCACTGTAAATTGGTATCATGACAAATGTCAGCCAACGGTTGCTGTAAATCGCTAACCTCCGGGGAACATATGTGGAGATTAACCTCTGAGATAGACTTGGGTTTCAAGCGCTATGAGGTTGCTGTACATGTTTGTCATTGATTAGGGATGCATAGACTTGGGTTTCAAGCGCTATGAGGTTGCTGTACATGTTTGTCATTGATTAGGGATGCATATCCATAACTCGCTGAGGTGTTGGTTGCATGCTGGAATGTTTGTTTGTGCATAATGAAGAGAGCAGAGAATCGTAAAAAATCGTTCTAGTAGCATATGCAACAGAGAAATTTAGGCCAAGGCGGTCACTTCAACTTTATATTGCATTTCCTTTTTTTAATGAAATACTCGCACACTTCTATGTTTATTTTATATCTATACTCTAGCTACGTATCTATATCTATACCTATTCTATATTTGGACCTTCATGTCCCGTATCTCATTCGGATTTATGACAAGTGCTACGAGTTAAAAATGATTCATGTCCAACGATGGTATGGAATCTGGGGCGTGTTCGGCTGGTGTCCGCACCTCGCCGCCGGCCTGCCAAAAAATGAACTACGGATAGTTGGTTGCGCCGCGGCACACTAATTAGTGGAGGCGAACCAAACGCGTGCCAAAACTGCGGCATGGTGCGAACGTCAACCAAACGCGCCCCTAATTCTAAGACGTATTTGGTCCCGTTGTAATTTACGTGCATATACCGCTAATATTAAAGATCGAAGTGATTCTCCCGTATGTCCTTGTTTATTTTTCAAAATGCCTTTATGTCCTATCTGTCCCGTATGTAATCCGGACTCATGGTTCTTATCCTGTTTGTGATCTGGAATCACGGTTTGTGTCCGCATAGGTTAGATTAACTCGCTCCCAGTGAATGGTACGGAATATTTAAAGATGTAATGGGTTCCGTTGCAACAATATTAAAAGTAGAATGGTTTCCTCCGTCCATTTTTTCTTTACTTCTTACAATTTCATCACGTCCTTCATGTCTCACATATGATCTGGACCCACTACAGTGCTCGTACGGGTTAGAACAACTTGCATCAAGAAATAGTATTGAGTCCAATTCTAAGACGCGTCAAACAACGATATTTTGTTTGTTTTCAAGACATATTATTGAATAAATTTCTGAGCCGTAAATTGTCCAAGTTGACCGTGCAACATATTATACTTTCTGTTGCAAACTCGCAACGTAAAGACACCAGTGCTAGTCTCTACAACTAAAAAGACTCGGAGGTTATCGTCTGATTACCGCTAATCGCTTCACCGTACCCTCTCGTACTAATCGCCTCGCTAATATGAGCCCCGCCCCGCGCCGCGCCTTTCGCCCTGCCCGTGCTCTCTACGCGAAACCGCCCACGCGCGCACGACGCCTAGCTCTGCCTCCGCCCCCAATCCTTCCCGCCTGCTTCAATTTAGTGCTCCATGCCCCCGCCATTTTCTTCCTTTCCCCCATGGAGCAGAACCGAGCAGTTGGGCAGATCCAGCGCCGGCCATCTTCTTCGTGCTTCTGTCGACGGATCCTGTGCCGGTGGAGAGCTCAGGCCAGCACGCATCCGGTGGAGGATGGAAAGGGTGCGGGCGCAATTGGCGTAGCCTCAAGACGGCGTCCTCGACTACGCCATCGGCGCCTCCAACTTCCTCGCCTGTGTCGCCGCTGCCGCCGATTTGCCATGCCGGAACTGCTTCGCCCCGCGCCCAGTCACACGCGCCTAGCGGTGCTTCAGCCTCCCTCACGCCATTCTTCCTACTCCATCTTCCCCTTTCCCTTCCCGTGGAGCAGAGCCAAGCGGACATCTCCACTCCGTGTTCCACCGTTGGACACAGACCCGACACCGGCAGCACAGGGTGGCACGGCTCTGGCAGAGGAGGGAAAGGACGCGGGCTAGCCAGCGCAGCCGCAAAATGCCAATTTCCTTGTCACTGTCGCCGCGCCGCCACCGATTTCCTCCCTTTCCACGGTACGTAATTGATTTTAGTGTGGCAGATGCCTGCAAATAGTGTGAAATGAATTCGTAGTTGATTTAAGGCTTCTATGAATGAATTCGATTGGTACAGTTGCATGCAAGTGGCCCCAAATCTTGTTCGTGGTCATCTTGGCAGAGATTCAGGTTTTCAGTATTTGATTTAGTCTGTGAAGTGAATTCATAGTTGATTTAATCTGTGAATGAATTCGATTGGTATAGATGCATGCAAGTAGTCTGTTCACGAGCAGATTGTGTTTGTCAAGATCAAAGGTGCTGTTAATTTTGCTGCGTAAAGATCAGATAGCTCGGGATTCCCCTTAATTTGATGTCCTCGTAGATGATGTTCATCTTTGTTGGTGAAATTGTGCTATTTTCTTTTCATTTTGCTCAAGCAATTGAATGTTTAGATAAATAATAACTTGATTTATGTAGTTAATTTAGTATAACAATTGAGTATGCTTGACATATGTGATTTATGCCGTTAATTCATGTTCTACAAATATGATTCTCTTATTGAGATTTGGACTAAAGAAAATTATTGTAGAGCATGCCTATTTTAATTGCTGGATGATCGTTTCCAAAGATCCTTGAGGTGCATAAGGCCGTGTTCAATGTATGTTAAGGTATTATTACACCTCTAGCACTCCTATGTCTTACCATCGACCTTATATATATCTGAACCATTCTAGAATTACACCCTATCCCTTAGTGCCTCCCACACTATGCAGATTTAAATATGACAGAAAATGGATATTCTCTTGTTTTTATCTGCTGGTAATTGTAGAGAAACTCAAAATATTTTTCCCCGGTGTTCTTGTTTTCATGGAGCACTCTGAATAGAACAAGTTTTTAGTAATAGAGAGCTGCAAATGTGTGTGTTTCATATCCTTGATGCAAATGCAAGAGGGATTTCTTACAATCCAAATCTAAGAGCCGATCTCCATTTTTCTTCTTCCCAGAGCTGCCAATTTGTTTGGTAGGGAGCTGTTGAATATTAATATTGTGGTTGTTGATTGATACAGTTGCATGATTACCACGATATGATTGAGCAACCAATGGACCTCGGTACTATCAGGAAGAAGCTTGTCAGGAATGCATATCGCTCTTTCGAGCAATTTGAGGTCAGATTGATAGGCTTTAGTCATATATTTTGATAGAGAATGAATAATGAATATCATTTTGCGATTTGTTGGCCATTGTGGAGTCTCAGTTTTCAGTTCATTTTACGTTTGTCATGAGCGAATTTGATCTGTAATGATCTCCTAATGCAGCAACCTGTTATAAGTTTGACTTGCATTTCCTGATAATAATGACAAAATGACCCCCCAAAAAAGACTGAGGATTGATGGACTTATTATCATTATCAAAATAGCCTTTTGTTCCCTGTGCTAGACTAACCTGGCTTATAGAAAAATCCTGGTTATGCGATAAAAAGGAGATAAATGCATGGTTTCTCTGTCCTTACAAAAAAAATTGTTTCTAAAGTCCGGGAACTCTTTCTATAGATTCATATTTATAAATTCATGCAATTTTTTAGTTGATGGCCTCCATTCCTATGATAATTGTTTTAATGCTACTGTTTGACCTTGTTTTATGAACAATCCTAATACCCAGTTCAGTGTTCTTAGTAATTGATGCATCAAAACAAGCATTTAGCTATGTTAAACTGACCACCTGCTGCTTATTTATATGTTTTCCATGACCAGAGCATGTTCAGGGTGAATTTGTTATATTTTTAGCATTTCAAAAGCTAAGATTTTTAAGTATTCAGAAAAGATCAAAGCGTTAGCTGCCAGCTTGATGATTCAGCTTTAGTGGTATGTTTCTATTGTATTGATTCATTTCTTTTCATTATCATGCTACATTCACTTTCCTTCTCTTCAGGAAATATAGATCTATGAAGGCTACTCTTCAATAAAAATCTTTTAGTATAAGCTAGATTCTGACCTCTCAGAAGATTTGATATTTACAGCCTAACCTCTCATTATTGAACATTTGCTTTTCCTAGCTAAAAACACGCAATAAAACAATTCCGGGCACTTCGATTTTATATTTACCAAGTTGGTTCAAGTAGTCAAATAATCCTATACCATTTAGTTCTGTAATATATACTGCAAAATACTGGAAAGGCGAATCATAAAGAAATCATCAATAATAGTGGGTGATCTAGCAATCCCGAGACAAAAGAAGGTTCATTTCTCTTGATTGGTGATGATTTACTTCAATTAGCCATTGATAAATACTTGACTAATTGCTATGCTAACACATGTTTTTGTCCTTTGAACTTTGAGTTTTGAGTTAGCATTTGATCTTTCATTTTCACAAATTTAGTGAAAGGATGGAATTCGAGCTACCACTTCGGTTCACCTTCAAGGCTGCGACGTCAACTCGCGCGTCTACGGCAACAACACTGAGGACTCTCATGCCAGGAAACACCCTCCAGTCCCAAGGTGAGGCTCCAATCTCCCTCGGATTTGAATAGGAAAGCCTCTGTAAATTGTGAGCGTTGGTTATGTAATGTTTGATTTGGTTGCAATGAATCAAATCAAAGGGCTGTACTAGGTTAAAATGCCATGTAGATAAAAAAATATCTGCTACATGTAGATACATGTTAATTTGATATCTATTTATAACTTGAACTGGTTTACATAATATTGGTGTATTGGGGTAGCCTACCAAAGCCAATGCACATAATATAGTTGTTGCATGAAAGTGGCACTTTGATATGAAACACTTACTTTGGTGGTAAGAGAGTTGAGACAGAGAATTGCAAACTCAGCTTTGGACCGGATCCTGATGAGGACTACGAGGTTTAGTTGGGCAACATGGGTTTGCATATTTGAGTATTATATATGAAGTTTCCTTAAAAAAACGAATTGAGATACATCAATACATGGATATATTGATTTTGATTTGGTGATAATCCTTGGACAATACCAAACATCTCATGAAATTTACCATTACTCCCGTTGTAACGCACAAACACTCAACTGGTTGGAAAAAAATAGCCAAAGGTCACTGGATTTGGATGGCCGTCCCATAGGATCGTCCAACGCCCACACGGCACTCACTGCCAACGGGTTCCAAGTGACAATTAATGTGGTAGCATATATGGGCTGTATATCCTTGTTTATTTTTCAAAATGCCTTTATTTCCTATGTGTTCGTATGTAATCCGGACTCACGGTTCGTGTCCTGTTTGTGATTTGGAATCACGGTTTGTGTCCTCATAGGTTAGATCAACTCGCTTGCAGTGATGGTAAAAGAAGATTTGAAGATGTACTCCCTCTATCCAGGAAAGCATGCAACTATGAGTTGCGTGCTAGAAAAAATAGTTCACGTTTGACCAAGTTTACAGTGAATAGTATTCATATTTATGGCTCCAAATCAATTTATTTTAAAATGCATTTCGTAATTAATCTAATGATATTTATTTGATTTCATAAATATTGATACTTTTTTATATCTATAAATGGTCAAACTTAAGATACTAAAACGTAACGCTGTGCTAGAATTACATGTATTTCTGGACGGAGGGAGTAATGGGTTTCGTTGTAACATGTAAATATACTAATATAGAATATTAAAAGTAGAATGGATTCTTCCGTCCATTTTTTTTACTTCTCACAATATTAATCACATCCTTCATGTCTCATATATGATCTGGACCCACTACAATGCTCATACGGATTAGATTGCATCAAGAAATAGTATCGAATCCAGTTCTAAGACGCGTCAAACGACGATATGCCCAATTCTAAGATGCGTCAAACGATGATATTTAGTTTGATCTCAAGACGTTGAATAAATCATGATCGTTGAATAAATCTTTGAGCCATAAATTGTGCAAGTTAACCATGCAAGTGAGTAGTGACAATTAATGTGGTAGCACATACGATACGGGTTGTATACAAGTTCATGCAACACGTAATAACAGGAAAAAGGAAGGACGGATCCATGCAGGACGGAATCGTCGGGATCCAGCTAGGTAGCCACCCGATGACTCGCGCCACCTGCTTAACCGCCATGCCCATCACTTGCTCCCTCCACCACTGGTCCGGTCCACCGCCGCCTCCCTCGTCTCGTCCGCGCCGCGCATGGCCCTGCCACTCTACGGCTGCAGGTCCTGCGCTGTGCATGACGCCATCGTCTTCTGCCTCTGCTGCGTCGCCAGGCTGTGCCTGCACTGCGACGCCGCCGTGCACAGGGCCACCGCCGCGGCGGCGCTCCACCCGCGCGCCCCGCTCTGCGACGCGTGCGGCGACGCGCCCGGCGCGCTGCGCTGCGACGGCACCGTGACGCTGTGCGCCGTGTGCGCCGGCCGCGGCGCTCCCGGCTTCACCCGCACCGGCGTCGCTACGTACACCGGCTGCCCCGGCCCAGCCGAGATGGCGCGCCTCATCTCCGTGGACCCGCCGCAGCCGCAGCAGGACTTGGAGGCGTGGCTCGCCGACAAGCTGCCGCGTCTCCTGGAGGACGACGAGCAGGATCATCAGCTCCCGCCAGATTGGGATGTGGCAGACAGCTGCTACACTCAGCCTGAGGTAGTGTACGTACGTTATTGTATTATATAAGTCAACTGATCGAACGCATTGTGAATTGATGAGGCACTGACTGACTGACTGAATGATGAATGGGTTGTCAAAAATAAAATGATTCGTAGTCATCATCCTCTTATGGCAATGGCAACCAGCTCTTATCCTCGTCGCCGGCGGGCTACTGTCAGCAGCAGCAGCATCAAGCAGCAGTGTCTGCTGTGCAGCCGTCTTGGCAGAGCAACAATGACGCCGGCTTCCCTTTCTGTGGCGGGGTGTTTTCGGAGAGGGCAGATTTCATGCAGGCTGCCCAGCCACGGCAGATGACGACAGGCGCAGACCATGACAAGATGCTGCAGGATGCAAGCGCCATGGCCAAGAAGCGAGAGGAGAGGGAGAGGGCCAAACAAAGATATAACGAGAAGAAAAAGAACAGAAGGTAGGCTCTGAACAACTTCTGAATTATATCTCATCGATCGTTCATCTAATGCGTGCGTTGCAGGTTCTGCAAGCAGATCATGTATGCTTCTCGCAAGGCCAGAGCAGACACAAGAAAGCGAGTCAAAGGCCGTTTTGCAAAGGCTCAGCATGATGATGATCCCCAGATTCATGACGGCCCATCAGCATCTACAGCTACAGTGAAGAGGGAGACAAGCAGCTGAAATGGTGGACAAAAAGCAAATTCTCGTCGGCGAAATTTCGGTGAAATTCACCCAAAACAACGTCGTACCAGTTAAAAGCATCAGTTAAATTCGAATTTTTAGTCAAGTCTAGAGTTCAAACATGCCTACAAAGTTCTTATTTCAATATAGAATTGCAAACCTACCAAGCTATAACTTGTACATTTCATCTTCATGCTTCTTGATCAAATTTGGTCAAAATTCAGTTAAATATTAGCTAAATCTGAACATTTTGACTGCTCAGAACACGAGTGAATCCTGGTCCGAAATTAACGAAATTTCTGAGATTCACGCAATTCGATCAGGTCTGAATTTTTTTTGTCATATTTGAATACCAGAACCTTGCAATTACATGAATGTATGTTTTCTTGTTCGTCAGATACAATACAATAATAGGCCTTTTATTTTTCTTTTTTTCCCACTTTTTATTTTCTTATTGTGAACATTTAGCCCCCATAGGAAAGTTACTGTCAACGGCACGGCATCATTCAGCCTTGTCTAAATGATATTTTGCAAGTTTGAGTCCACCATTATTTGTTTTTTGCGCAATCTATCAATGTTGAAAATTCTGAGCAGAAACTCATTTTGGGTTCCATAATCCAAAGTTTAGTTCGCTAAAGTCAAGAGTTAAAATTTAGACTACTTTAGCTCACTTCTGTGGTCCAATGAACTAATAATAATGGTCTTCTTTTGAGGTTGGCTAAATTTTAAAAAACACTTTAGACTACTTGTTTAGAGCCTCAAGAGTTAAAAGTGGTCTAAAGTTTAGTGGCTAAACTTTAGAAGATTGGATCCAAACATCAAGATACGTGTAGGCCTGCAAAAAGATCTGCTAATAACAAGCTCAACAATTTCTGCTAATATATATTGGGTTGAACTTTCAACACTAAAAAAGGCTCCGTTTGGATGACAGAAACGTTTCGGATTCTCAGATGAATCACCAGAATTGTTGCCAAACACCCAAATAGGTGACATAAACGTTTCAGATTCTCAGAGAAATGTTTCTCGTTTTTGTATTAGGAATGAGAATCACCAAATAGGTGTTTCGTAGTGATTCTAGTTCATTTCAAGGAGAATTTGAATCAATAGCCAAATATTTCACCAATTCTTACAAAGTGATTCATATTTCAATGGAGAAACATTTCTAGAGAGAATCTAGATCTGAAATGTTTTTAGAAGAATCTAGATCCCTACCGAACGGCAATAAAACTAGACATTGACCCCTTATATACAGGCGAACACGACGGCATGCACTGATGTGTAGTTGCCCAGGCACTGATGTGTGGTTGCCCAGGCGGTCTATATATGGAGCGAACCGTTCACACCTAATGTAGATTTGCTCCACGTGTCCATGGGCATCCATTCAGTGCTTGAGTTTTTTTCCCCCCAAGTATTACTCCTAAATTTAAGCAATAGTCCCATGCGTCAGATGCATGCGTATGTACTATGGTATGTGTATGTCTGTACGAGTCCATGGTGGCTTCATGGGATCATCTGCACTGTATTTTTTGGTTGAGTCAAGTTCATATGTATTTATAGATAAACACATTCCATTCCATTCCTATAAACCTAACTATGTAATCCTTATTTAGCTATGGACGTTTATAAACAAGGGACGCTCTTATTTTTTTATGATCAATAGATCCATCCGTTCTGCTAATAACCTGCTGGGAGGTGGATGGGGAAGCAGAAAAATACGAAATAGTATGCGCATACGTAATCACTAATCAGCGGTAGTGGTGACTAATTTTCTTTTTTCATAAATCTACGAGGAGGCTGGAAATTCGAGTTCCTTTAGTACATTTGAGAAAAAAAAGGTGGAGTTAGCTTCCAACTTCATCTTTTTCCCCTAAAGTGAAGTTTATGGAGGTGGTTTATTTGGCTAGTAAAGTTGACAATAACCTAACATGTTAGTGTAGATCAGTTCTAAACAAGCCTCAAATATACTACGTATGAGCAAGTAGGTGGTAGACCTTGATTTCCATGAACGTTCCTAGCTAGCTTATATTATTACGGCCTTGATCAGCTCCCACGTCAAAACTTTACACCCTATCATATTGGATGGTTGGACACATGTATGAAGTATTAAATATAGACTAAAAATAACTAATTACGGCCTTGATCAGCTCCCACGTCAAAACTTTACACCCTATCAGATTGCGAGTACTTTGTGAGACGAACCTTTTAAGCCTAATTAGTCCATGATTTGACAATAAAGTGCTATAGTAACCCATACGCTAATGATGGATTAATTAGGCTTAATAAATTCATCTCGCGGTTTACTGACGGATTCCGTAATTTATTTTTTTATTAGTATCCAAATAACCCATGCAACACCCCCATGTAACAGCCGATGTGACATCCCAAAACTTTACACCCTAGAACTAAACAAAGCCGACCTTAGAGAGGAAGGAAAGCAACAAATTGTATTGAAGGAAGCATTAGATGATGATGTCATGTGTGACGAACATACTCCCTCTGCCCTAAAATAGAAATCATTCTCGTTTCCCGAGAAATCAACTTTTTTTTAACTTTGACCAATTATATATAAAAGAATAATAATATTTATAATACATAGTTAGGATCATGAGATAGATCGTTGAATATACTATCATAATAAATTTATTTAGAGATATAAATGTTGCACATATTTTATACAAATGTAGTCAAAGTCGAGAAAGTTTGATCAGCACGCATTCCATAACGTCATCTATTCTGGGACGGAGGCATTACATATGCCATGTTTAGTTCTCCAATTTGGCACCAAATTTCACTATGCAAAAAGAAGATTCTCCGTCACATCAAAATGCTGGCACATGCATGGAGTACTAAATGTAGATGAAATGAAAAACTAATCGCACAGTTTGGTTGTATTTTGCGAGACGAATGTTTTGAGCCTAATTAATCAATGTTTGGATAATTATTACCAAACAAAAACATAATGCTACAATATGCTATAGTACCCACCAGTAAGTCGGCCGGCGCCAACTTGGGCAAACTAAACAAGGCCATACATACGTACAATGGAGGAGTGCACAGGGCCCAGATGCGCACGTGCCCTTTCCTCTCCTAGCAGCCAGATGAGATCAGACCAGCCAAAGCCAACAACCGATTGGACCTATAGTTTACTATTTTTTTTCTTGTTTAATTTGAGTTTACCAACCCCATCTCCAAATTAAACTACGCAAGGTTTGTAATTTTTTCAACACCATAGTTTTTCAACGCCGTGCAATTATTTACACTTGGTTTTCTGTAGGTGACGAAATGGTAATTGCTAGCTAGCTAGCGCCTTTGACTTGCCTCCTCTGAGTGTAGGACGGCTGACCGACGGGGAGGCAAGAGGGACGAAGGTTCACAGTCGCTGCTCGTGTTGTTGCGTACGAGTACTTGCGTTGCATTGCAGAGGAAACGATCAATGAACGATCCGCGTGGAAAAGACTTGGGGGTTGGATTTGGCGGGCAGATTTTGTGTGTTTTCTTTCTTTGTTTGTGCTTTTTGATTGATTCGTTCCATTCCATGTGGACGAAAAATGGAGGGCCGGCCAGCCAGTAGTACCACTACCATACCTTAGCTAGGGATGAAAACGGAACAGAAATATTTCGAATTGATCGTTTTCGTTTTCTATATTATGAACTGTTTTTTAATATAAAAAATTATCAGTTTTAATTGGTTTTATAACCATTTTCAATCATTTTATGTATTCTTTAATTGCTAAATGTAAAAATATCCCGAACCGGCCGCTTTCGTTTTTCTATATCGTAAATTCGTTTTCGACCATTTTCGTCCTTAACCATAGCATACCAGTCACCCGTGCGTGTTATTATTATTATATATAGGCAGGCAGGCAGAGGCTCCGGGGCCAACAAGGCAGTGCAGTAGTCTCCTCTCCTGCACCGCACCACACCACACCAAAGCAGCTCGCAACCCAAGTTTCGCGCGCGCCGCCATGCCGTCCCCGTCGCCGCAGCTGCGGGTGCTGTCCAGGCGCACCGTCAAGCCGCCGCCGCGCCCGCGCCCGCGCCAACGCATCCCGCTCACCACCTGGGACGTCTCCTTTCTCTCCGCCGACTACATCCAGAAGGGCCTCCTCTACGCCAAGCCGCCCTTCCCCACGGCCCGCCTCCTCGACCACCTCCAGGCCGCGCTCGCCCTGGCGCTCCACGCCTACTACCCCGTCGCCGGCCGCTTCGCCACCGACCAGCACCGCGACGCCGACGGCAACGTCCTCGGCTGCTCCGTCTCCGTCGACTGTGACGGCCAGGGCGTCGACATCCTCCACGCCGTGGCCGACGGCGTCGCCGTGGCCGACGTCGTCCCGCCCGACGCCGATGTTCCGCTCCTCGTCCAGTCCCTCTTCCCCCTCGACGGCGCCGTCAACCACGACGGCCACCACCTCCCGCTGTTCGTCGTCCAGGTCACCGACCTCACCGACGGCGTCTTCCTCGGCTTCGCCTACAACCACGCGCTCTCCGACGGCACCGCCTTATGGAGATTCATCAACGTATGGGCGGGCATCGCGCGCGACAGCCTCTCTGTCTCCCCCTCGGGGGCGGACGAGCACGAGCACTCTCTGCTAGCTCCGCCGCCCCTGCTGGAGCGCTGGTCCCCCGACGGCCTGACGACGCCGACGCCGCCGGTCGTGCTCCCGTTCCCCGACCTCACGGGGCGCATCGAGAGGCTGCCCCCGCCGCCGCTGCGCGAGCGCATGCTGCAGTTCTCGGCCCACACGCTGGAGGCGCTCAAGGACCGGGCGCGGGAGGAGCTCCTCGCGGCCGGGGACGCGGCCGGCGCGGCGGCCGTCACCAAGTTCCAGGCGCTCAGCTCGCTGGTGTGGCGCTGCGTCACCCGCGCGCGCCGCCTGCCGCCCGACCAAACAACCTTTTGCCGCGCCGCCATCAACAACCGCACGCGCCTCCGCCCGCAGCTGCCGCCGGAGTACTTCGGCAACACCATCTACGCCGTCGCCACGGAGGCCGTCACCGCGGCGGATCTGCTGGCGCGCGGCCACGGCTGGGCGACGGCGGCCGTGGGCCGCGCGGTGGCGGCGCACACGGACGCCGACATCCGGGCGCGCGTCGCCGCGTGGATGACCAGCCCCGTCCTCTACAACCTCAGGTACTTCGACCCCAACGGCATCATGATGGGCAGCTCGCCGCGCTTCGACATGTACGGCTGCGACTTCGGCTGGGGCGCGCCGCTGGCGGCGCGCAGCGGCAAGGCCAACAAGTCCGACGGGAAGGCGTCGCTGTACCCGGGGCAGGAGGGCGGCGGAAGCATCGCCGCAGAGCTGGTGCTGACGCCGGAGCACATGGCGTTGCTGGAGCAGGACGACGAGTTCTGGGCGGCCGTTACGCCGGACAAGCCTTGTCCGCCGGCGGGGAAGAATTGACCGCCAGCCGCCCAGTCCATCATGCAAAAGTCAGACACACACTGACAGAGAGCAAAAGGAATTGAATTGAATTTTCTTTTCTTTCGCAGTTAGTTAACGTGTTTGCTTATTAAGGATTATATTAATGTCCTCATAATAAAGAAAAACTATCGAAATAAATAAGTTCTTTTTCCAGCCACAGGACATGAGCTAAAGAGACAAAAAGGATGTCACGCCAAAGACTGTAAAATCTGTCAGATTTTCTTTAAATGCCAATAGACAGCCTAAAGCACAGTCAAACGGATAGAAATTTGACAGATTTAGTATAAAAAACATGTCAACAGATAAATAGTAAAAGTATACAATGTGGTGAGCTTGATGGGGATTCTAAGATTTTGATTTCAAAAAGAAATATAGCCTAATTTACCCTTACACTATCAACCAGTCTAATTTCAAAAAGAAATATAGGCTACATCAGTAAAATTGCTCAGGATGTAAAAAAATAAGTTTTAAAAAGTTGAGAAGGCATGTTTCAAAAGCCGATTTTGTAGATGAGGAGGAAAATCAGCCGATCGCGAAAGTTAAAGGGTCTAAAGGACCTTTTCATTCGCATTATGCTTCGTATGACCGTGTGAATAACGAGTTGGTGAGGCCTGAAACTTTGCGTCGAAGTTTTTATGAAACCCCCTTGCCTGTCTATTAGGCCTAGGTTTCAGAAAATTCTGACCACACGAAGTCGGTCTAACTTTCACAGTCGGCCCACTTCACGTCTCCCCGATCTCTTGCCTAAACTGATCCCTTATGATTCCCTTTCCTTTCTTCATCCATCCATCGTAGTTTCTACCGCTGCCCCACAACCAATAGTCACCCAAGGCGGTCGATCGAAGAAGCGTTGGGAGAGTGGACCCCGACTTCCACTTCGACTTTGTTACAGAATGTACGAGACACCTACATAAATGCTCACAATGCGCTGTGGGCATTCCTAGGTAAGCATGTCTTCTTCTTATTTTTAAAAACTTGATCAAATTTTAAATTTTTCAGCGAAAACTTTAAGGACTAGGGGGGCCCTGGTGTAAGGTCCTAGATGGCTAGAGGGGGTGAATAGCCTATAAAAAAATTCTACACAAGCCACTAAGCAAACTTGTTAGAATAACAAACGGCGCAAAGCGAGTTTTGCTTAGCCTACGGTTGTGATGCAAGCCTCCTATCCACAAGTCTAGTAGATTATGATCTCTAGTTCACACAAGGGCTATGTCACTAATCTTACACTAGTGAGCAAGCTAACAACACTACTAGCAAAGCTACTACTAGAGCTACACAAGAATAATCTAGTAAATATAAATGCAAGAGAGAGGATTGTGAATCTTATACCGACGGTGGAGTGAAGATGTTGCCAATCACCAAGAAGATATACAATCAATCAATATTGACAACAACACAATATGAAGACCAATCACCGGGAGATAAGTGACACAATATTTTTGTTCACCCGGTGTTCACTTGTACACCGACAAGCTACGTCACCGGTTGTGTCGACCAACACTTAGATGATTCCTCGGTGTGACCCTCAAGTCACTTGCCCCTCAAGGCACGCCCCGCAAGGCACCACAAGACACCACTCTCAAGTGAGGTAACTCAATGACACGTGTAATCCACTAGAGTTGCTTTTGGCGCTCCGCCGAGGAAAGCATAAGAACCTCTTACAATCAACCGGAGGTGGCCAAGAACAAGCTCCTTCTCTTGCCAACGCCTCCAACAATCTCCAAGCCAGTTAGGAGCGGTACTCTCCAAGAGTAATAAGAAATTCACCGGCTAAACCACCCACAAGTGCCACTAGATGCCCTCAAGCTATGCAATGCACTTTGGGATCACTCAATCTCACTTTTGATTTGCAATCAAGCAAGAGAGATGAGTAGGAGGAGAAGCTCTAGCTCAAAGGATGCACAAGAATGTTAGAAATCACAAGAGACCTCCCCAAGGGCCGGCCAACAAGTATTTATAAGCATCCCATCCGAATAGAGTCGTTATACCCCTTCACTGGGTCTTTTCGGGATGACCGGATGCGCCGGTCATAACTGACCGGACGCGCTCAACCGCGTCTGATCCTCCAACGGTCACTGAGCCCCAACGGTCAAACCAACGACTGGACGCGCCCCAGGCAATGACCAGACGCGCTCGTCAAACGATCGGACGCGCCGCTCAAACGATCGGACGCGCCGATCGCACAGTACCGCGCGCCCGCGAAGCAACGACCGGACGCGCTCCAGGCAACGACCGGACGTGACAGTGCCAGCGTCCGGTTAGAGTCCAGTAAGCTCCCTCGACGACCGGACGCGTTCGATCGCGTGTGATCGGACGCGCCTCGCGTCCGATCAACCTTGCGAACCTTAGTTCCCTTTGGGCGCATGACCGGACGCGCCGGTCCCGCGAGTGACTGGACGCGCCGGTTGCAAACCCTAGCACCCGCGCACCTGACTGCTGACCGGACGCGTCCGGTCATATCATGACCGCGTCCGGTGCAGCGTCCGGTCACCTCTGTGACCTCCGTTCGCCTCCGTTTCTTTTCTGACTTCCGGCATAGCGGAAAATAGGCATTTCAACTCCTCGAAAACGCCTGAATCCCGCGCTCGCAAGCTCGGCGGGAGGGAGAGAGAGACACAAACCCTCTCTACCGCTCAAACTTCAACGCCTTCGTAAATGTGCCAACACCAACAAGTGATCATCACCTTGTGCACGTGTGTTAGCATTTTCATAATCATTTTCGAAGGTTTTCCAGTTAGCTCACTAGGCTCTACATGCAATGCACTTCATGAATTCACCTAGTGGCACCCGTGCATCGAATAACCGATAAGACTTCCCCTCTTAATAGTTTGGCTATCGATCCTAAACCACTCACACCCTCTATGGTGTCTTGAGTGCAAAACAAAATGGCCCTATGGTTATACCTTTGCCTTGAGCCCATTTTGTTTTTCCAAAAGACATAATCCACTTCATATCATCACATGACCGTCTCGATCCATCGACCTTGACATCACTTGCTCTTCACCGTTGCATCGGTCCGTTGACGCCAAGTCTTGCTCAAGCTTAACCATCGCATGGTCCTTCACTTCGAAGCCTCAACTTGCCCTTCACCTTCACAACCAGTCCATCGAGCCAAGCATCATCTTGGTCTTCATCATCTTGGTCATATGAGTCAATGTCATGTCTCATATTTAATGACCACCTTTATCTAAATCATCCACTTAGATACAAAGGTTAGTTCTAGGTTTCATCAATTAGCCAAAACCAAACTAGGGACTTTCACCTGGCCCCCCTCTCCCCCCTCCGCCCCGCCCCACCCTCACATAAACTAGATTCATACATTAACGAATTGTAAGCATGCATTGTACTGAGGTCACTACTTTAAATTGCTAATACGTATGCCACATTAGCCGCAGTGGGCAGAGAAAAGATGGAGACACAGTTGGTCTGTTAACTCCCTTCAATCAACACAGAAACATAGTTGCAAAGTGTTGCTCTTGCTGGATTTCTGAACTAAAAAGGGGAAATAGGTAGATTATTTGTCATTTGTGCTGCGATCACTGGCGGAGCTACAGCTCGTCCAACCTGGGCAGTGGCTGTAACAGAACCGACCAAATTATAAGAGCACAAGTACAAAAACAATCACCAAAATGATCAAATTCTCGCACTTGAGCCCATATAACTCCAGTAGTCTGTAACGGATCAACGTAATTATACGAAATTAAGTAAGAAAATCTTCCACCGAGGCGGTTAATTTAACAAACTTAAGCCCGTATAACTCGAGATTCCGTAAAATCATGAAGGATTTCAAAACCACTAACATACAACCAAGATCGTACTGATTTAGCAGCCACAATTCGCACGATACATAAATCTGATAATAAAGGTAAGATACATCGGAGTTCGGAAATAAAAGTTATTACAACATAGTTCAACATAAAGTAGCGGAAGCAAATAATTTTACGCACACACACTTAGTTCAGTTATAGTGCCAGTCGATAGTCATGGTCCACAAAAGCAGTAGATAAGACTAACAGAAAGACCCTTGCCCAAGGTCCTAGTTGTCACCCATCGCCGGATACAGACAGTTGGAGCAGTACCCGTAGTACATCTGACCATCTGCAACAACAATGGGAACAACGCCCTGAGTACGAGAATGTACTCAGCTAGACTTACCCGTCAAAAACCAGAAATAACACGACACCAAGGAGCATGCAAGGTTTTACATAGTGGATTGGCTTGACTCCTTTGCGAAAAGCACAAGTTGTTACGAGTAAACTAATTTAAGTCCTTTTTGCATCATATTTATTATAACCTATTCAATCTAGGTAAGCACCTATGCTAAAGCAATCACTTGATTAACCATTAACATCAAAGGTTACCATCTCAGGTTTAGCATTTCCAACATTATTCACTTAACCATCAGTGTTTCATCATTGTTACTACGATGCCATAGCTCGAGTCAAGTGCTCACTAACCGGGAGCGACGGCGATTCGAATCGAATTCCTATCCAGCTGGAGATTTATTCCTCACACAAACCATGCTTCCCCCGTCAGGGTCGCGTAGATCACCAATGACACTTTCCGAGAAGCCGCGGGATAACAATCATGGATCGCACTACCCAGGGACCGCCCGACTGCCAGGACGCACCTTGGGCTCACTCTTCGCGTCCCCGTTACCCCCCTTCCACACCAGTCTGCCAACCCGAGTTTATCCCGGCTCAAAAAGTGTCACTAGCTTCGCGGTCGAAAGGTACTTTATTCGGCCAGCTAAATGTGGGGCATGCGTTCAACATGACAAGAGGGACGAGCAACGATCGGTCCTTAACTGACACAGACGGAATCACTATAGTCCAAAACCCTATAAGACTCCGCCCGGTCTCCGTTTATCCATCAACACTTGGTTACTTTTCATGATCACAATTACAGCTAACCATAACCTGGTATCCACCTATAACTCGCAGGTGACAGGAAATCACCCGACTTCTACCGGTCTGAGCATGGCTAAGCAATTTACTCGATCCTGACCTAATAGGGTAAAAGATAATCTGGTGGCCAAGGTAATAATGCAACAACGGTTTCACTCAACTCCTATAACTTAGTGCAACAATATATAACTATAACTCATGCAATAAGGAATAACTTTTTATAAATTTAGGAGACTTAAAATGCTCCGGGGCTTGCCTCTTTCGAACGAACTAGGGTGGTGATCGACGCACTCTGGCAGTTCCTCGCCTGACTCTTCCTCCTCGGGCACCTCCTGTGCCTGGGGTTCCTGCTGATCCGTCCAAGCCTGCTCCACCGGAACTGCTGCCTGCAACTCCTCCTGTGATCCTGTATGATGCAAGTGCATAAGGAAACATGCGAAGAATGCATCGAAATGCGGTGGAGTGCTTTGATGACATGAGATGCAGATGAGCACATGGAATGAGCAGTTTGAATATAATTATTTCTTCTACAAGGTAGTCAACGTCATCCAAGAACATGTAACCTAAAACATACACCTTATTCTTCTATTAGTTAGCCTACCATCTACACATACAAGTGAACCTAAGCTACCAAAGCTTACCAACCTAACTCATCCATAACATCAGCAAGGCATCATGATGCTTCAAAGATACACCAAACATATTTTATTTCTCTCAATTTCTCATAAAGAATAATCTTTTATTCCCTATTTGGCTAGGGTTACACAACAACACCTATCTCTGATGTAGATAAAAATCTACAAAAATTACAGTAGACTACTCTTACCCTAACTAACCTACCACTAAATTTTCATGAGAATTGCACAAGTAAAACTGCCTGTACAAAATAAACAAGCTATAGCCTAATTGTGAGCATGAATTTATTTTATACTAGAAAAAGTGTCAAACAACAGATTTCACATTTTTCCTATGTTACTAACAGTAAACCAACATACTACAAAAATTATCAGATGTATGTTGTATACAAATTTTTCTCTATAATAAAAATAACAGATATTACTGATTAAAAGCATTTGAACTACACTTCAACATTTTTCCACAGAACATGCTTCACTGGCATTTTTCCTAGAAAGTACATCACTAATAAAGACTAATGTAACAAGAATCATATTTTTCCCTTTATTATTTTATTTACTACACTTTTTCTAAGATAACATCATATATAACAATTAAATAACAATGCACATTAGAGTGTCACAAAAATCACATGAGATATTTTTAAACTGTAGATCTATTCAAAAGGAACATTTCACAATTTGTTTCATGATTTTTGGAGCTATAAATCTTGAGATACAATTTTTAGAAGCCTTTTTCAGATTTTCTGGAAATCAATTTCTTTAAAACCGAAAATCAAAACTGGCTTTAAACGCTACGCGCACCCCGCTGTGACACCCGAAACCGAGACGCTGAGACAGACAGGCGGGACCCATGGGTTAGACGGGCCCACCCGTCAGCCGCAGTCGACCAGAGGCGGTGTGGACCGCCGGGATCTCGCCGCCGGCGAGTCCTCCGACGACGGGGAGGGCACCATCGTGCTCCTCTCATCGATGCGAACCCAGTGGTGCCTAGTGGGTGGCCAGACGAGCTCGGCATCGAGCTCGCCGGCGTGCATGGCGGCTCGGTGGCACGGGATGCCGTCGGCCGGCCAACTTCGACCGAGAGGAGCCGCGCGGTGAGGTCAGTGAGACTCGTGGTGCAAGTGCGGTGCTCGTGCGCTCGAGAAGTGGGCGAGAAGTGGCGTGGAGGTGTGCGGCCCATGGAGCGGGTCGCTCCGGTGAGCTCGGCCGGAACTCCGGCGAGCCATTACCGCGGATGGAGGCCGAATCCTGGCGGGCTGTGGCGAGCACCGGATGCGCAACGACAAGGCGCAGCGAGGGCGAAGACGGAGACGGAGGCGGTGAGCCGGAGCGGCGGCTAGGCGGTTGCGGAGCTCGGGAGTCGGCGATGGCAAGGCGGAGCTCTGCTGCTGCTGCTGCGGGCGGGCGAGGGGGAGAATGGAGGGAGCAACCGAGGAGGACGAGCGCGCGGAGGGGGGTAAGCGGGCGCGGACGCTGCGGGGGCCACAGGGGCGCGTGTCGTGCGGCTTCGACGGCGTACGGACACGCGGCGACCGAGCGCTGCCGCGGCGCCACGACGCCACACGCGGGCGCGCGCGCGGGCGGGAGGGAGACGACGCGGGCGCGGGCCGCCAGCGAAGCTAGGCCGAAAGGGAAGCCGAAGCCCACTAAGGCGAAAATCTGACTTTTCTTTTTCAAAATATTTTCCAGATTATTTCTTTGTTTCAAAATTGCATTAGGAGATGAAAAAGAGGTTTTCAGAATTTTGGCCCAAAATAAAAGTTGCTCCAAATTTTATTCTCTACAACTTTCATATAGAGCACTTTTCAAAATTCTCAATAGATTTTGAATTTGAGATTTAAAGCTAATTTAAAATCAAAAACTCATTTACTTAGAATATTTTTAAAACAGAATTTGAGGAAGACTTGAATTCAAAATTTTGCTCCAATAATCAAGTTGATTTATTCTAGATTATTTAAAATTGCTACTTCTCAAAAGTTCACCAACTTTTTAACACTTATATCAAATTAAATTTGAAAGAGCTACAATTCAAATAATGTTAATCATGCAATGATGTTGAATGCTTATGCTTTGAATGATAATGCATGCTTAACACCCAGGGGTGTTACAGCCCTCCCCCCTTATAAGAATCTCGTCCCGAGATTTTGAGTTACGAACCACTTATCGTAAAAAGCTTTATACGCGGCTTGAAGATATTCTCCCGTTTCCCAAGAAGCATCGCTCTCATCATGGTGGCTCCATTAAATCTTGTAGGTTGTGACCACTTTATTTCGAGTGACTCGGTCCTTAGTATCCAGGACTCGAACCGATTGCTCGCGATACTCCAAGTCTGCCTTGATCCGAATACCCTGAGGTTCTATCCTCTCCTCTGGAACACGCAGACACTTCTTCAGTTGGGATACGTGAAAAACGGGAAATATCGAACTCATCTCTTCTGGTAACTGCAACTTGTACGCCATGGGACCCTTTTTCTCTACGATCTGGTATGGTCCTATATATCTTGCAGACAGTTTCTTCTTGATTCCGAACCATTTCTTCTTCATTGGGGTAACCTTCAAATAGACATAGTCACCTACTTGGAACTCCAATGTTCTTCTTCTCTTGTCTGCATAACTCTTCTGACGAGACTGGGCAGCTTGCATGTTTTGTTGGATAACACGGACCTTTTTCTCTGCCTCATCGACAAAATCAATTCCATAAAACCTTCTTTCTCCAGGCTCTACCCAATTTAACGGTGTCCTGCACTTCCTGCCATACAAGGCTTCAAAAGGTGCCATCTTGATACTCTCTTGGTAACTGTTGTTGTAAGCGAATTCTGCCAACGGTAACCAGGATTCCCATGAGCCTCTGGATGATAGTACACAAGCTCTAAGCATATCTTCTAGTACCGCATTAACTCTTTCTGTTTGTCCATCAGTCTGTGGGTGGTAAGCCGTGCTACGAATCAAACTAGTACCCAAACCTTGATGCAGATGTTCCCAAAAGTGAGAGGTAAACTGCGAACCACGATCGGACACAATCGTTTTTGGTATCCCGTGCAATCGGACAATCTCGGCAATGTACTTCTCTGCATATTGAGGTGGTCGGAATGTCGTCTTAACGGGCAGAAAGTGAGCTGTCTTGGTGAGACGATCTACTATTACCCAAATAGAATCATGCCCCTTTTGTGTGGTGGGGAGACCAGTGATAAAGTCCATACTTATATCATCCCACTTCCAATCGGGTACCGACAAAGGTTGCAGAAGTCCTGCAGGTCTCATGTGAAGAGCTTTAACTCTACAACACATGTCGCAACGAGCAACGTATGCTGCAATTTCCTTTTTCATCTTAGTCCACCAATAACAGGGTCGCAAATCTTGGTACATTTTACTACTTCCGGGGTGAATAGATAACTTAGAACGATGGGCCTCATCCATCAACTTGTTCTTAAGCTCTCTATCCTTAGGTACTACCAGGCGATCCTTGAACCATAACACTCCTTGGTCATCCAATCGAAAGTGTTTGGTGGGTTCTCTCTTCATCCTTTCTTTAATATGAAAGATTCCCTTATCTGTTTTCTGACCATCAATGATCTGGCTCTCCAGAGTACAACTGATCTGAATATTATGCAACACAGCAGGATGCAACAAATAGAACCCTTTTTCAAACAACGGTTGCACATCAATAGCATGGGATTTTCTGCTCAGTGCATCTGCTACTACATTAGCCTTTCCAGGGTGATAGTGCACGTTCAGATTATAGTCCTTTATCAACTCTAACCATCTCCTCTGTCGCATGTTCAACTCAGATTGGGTAAAGATGTATTTGAGACTCTTATGATCTGTGAAGATATTACACACATTACCCAACAGGTAGTGCCTCCAAATCTTTAGAGCATGCACCACTGCTGCAAGCTCTAAATCATGTGTAGGGTAGTTAACTTCATGCTTCCTCAATTGCCATGAGGCGTAAGCAACGACTTTTCCATTTTGCATTAGCACACATCCTAACCCATTCTTGGATGCGTCACAGAAAACATCAAACGGCTTTTCTATATCTGGTTGGGCCAGAACAGGAGCAGTGGTCAACAACTTCCGCAAGGTACAAAAGGCTGCTTCGCACTCCTCTGTCCATACAAACTTATGATCCTTCTGTAACAGGCTTGTCATTGGTTTGGCAATCTTCGAGAAATCTGGTATGAAGCGACGGTAGTAACCGGCTAAACCAAGGAAACTGCGGACTTCGTTAACTGAAATTGGTGACTTCCAGTTCATAACCTCTTGTACCTTACTGGGGTCGACAGAAATGCCATTTTCAGACAACACGTGGCCGAGAAAAGGAACTGTCCTAAGCCAGAACTCACACTTGCTGAACTTAGCATACAGTCGATGTTCTCTGAGTCTAGTCAAGACTATCCTGAGGTGTTCCGCATGTTCTTCTTCATTTTCTGAGTATATCAGTATGTCATCAATGAACACTATCACAAACTTGTCCAACTCGGGCATGAAAACCGAATTCATCAGGTACATAAAGTATGCAGGAGCATTTGTCAACCCGAAGGACATGACAAGATACTCGTACAAACCATATCTGGTAGAGAACGCAGTCTTAGGCACATCTTGCGGCCTAATTTTTATCTGGTGGTACCCTGATCTCATATCTATTTTAGAGAACACTTTGGCTTTGGACAATTGGTCAAACAAGATATCAATCCGAGGAAGAGGATACTTGTTTTTAATTGTCACTGCATTCAGTGGCCGATAATCCACGCACATGCGTAAGGAGTTATCCTTCTTCTTTTTCACAAACAGAGCGGGGCATCCCCATTCGGACGAGTTGGGACAAATCAACCCTTTCCTTAGCAAATCCTGAAGTTGCTTTTTTAATTCTGCCAACTCATTGGGAGGCATCTGATAAGGCCTTCTTGAAATCGGTGCTGTTCCTGGAATTAACTCAATGGCAAACTCAACCTCTCGGTCTGGTGGAAGTCCAGGTAACTCCTCTGGAAACACATCTGGAAACTCACAGACCACTGGAATCTAGACTAGCAGAGTAGTTTGTATCGCACAAGATGTGCTAGCTAGGTCTACCCTCCGAGGTAGGACCACCCGAAAAGTGCCTTCCCCACTGGGTTCCTTAAGAGAGATACTCCTTCCTCCAACATCAATTACAACTCCCATTTGATTCATCCAGTTCATTCCCATGATCACATCCAAAACTAACCCTGGCATGACTATCAGGTTAAGCTTATATTGCCGGTTCGATATGTTTAGGGTTACTCCCTGAACAATCTGATTAGTCAACAGATCAGCCCCAGCTGAACTGATTTTATATGCACATTCCAATTCAACTATCTTTTGCTCATGTCTCTTAACGAATGCTTGACTTACAAAGGAATGAGATGATCCGGAATCAAACAAAACTACTGCAGGATGATTGTTGATAGAAAACATACCAGCTGTCATCGGTTCTCCCTTAGGGATGTCATCCACAGTGGTGTGGTGCACACGAGCTTGATACTGCGTTTGCTGTTTCTTAGGGTAGGGACAATACTTTGCAAAGTGTCCAGGTTGGTTGCAGTTGAAGCACGGTCCCTTCACCTGAGCCACAGTTCCAGATGAACTGCCTTGTCCTGCCTTTGCTGGAGGCAATGCCATCTTGAATGGCTTCTGGTTCCTCTGGGGTGGCTGAGCATTCTGATTCTTCCTTTGCGGTGGCCTAAACCTTGCACCTGGGGCAGGCGATCGATAAGCTGGGCGGTTGGCTACTGGGGTCCGGGACTGAGACGAACCCGACTCGAAAGCCCTCTTACGGATCTTGGAAGCAGCATACACATGGTTGTTCTTCTCTTGCTTCAAACAGTCGCTAACGAAGTCATTGAAACTAGTCCTCATGTTTGTACCCACATGTTTCATCATCTTGGGACTCAGGCCTCTCTTGAAACTAGCGATCTTCTTGGCATCAGTATCCACCATGTCCGGAGCATAACGGCTCAGGTTATTAAAGGCATGCAGGTATTGAGTCACAGTCTTCGTGCCTTGGTTTAATGCCAGGAATTCCCCAAGCTTCATCTCGGTCAGACCAGGTGGAATGTATGTTCCACGGAAGGCTTCAGTGAACTCCCTCCAAGAGATATGGGCATGGGGAGGAAAAGTGGTGCGGTGATGCTTCCACCACATTCCTGCCGGACCTTGAAGCTGATGAGCTGCGTACTCAGTCTTTAACACTTCAGTCATTCTTAAGACACGAAACTTATCTTCCATCGTATTAATCCACTCTTCTGCATCTAAAGGTTCTGCAGCTTCCTTGAAGATCGGTGGACGAGTATCCATGAAGTCCTTAAAACTGCTGTACGGATTTGCTTCGTGACCTCCCGGGTTTATCCCCCGGCGGGTATTATCTGCGATACTGCGCAGCGCCGCTTCCATATTCTGTTGCATGCTCTCCATGTTTCGTTGGCTTCCCAGGAATTGGGCGAAAAACTGTTCCGCAGTGTAAGGTGGAGGAGGCGGTGGTGGATCTCGGTCATCATTAGCAGCTGCACTGCCACCAGCCTCAGCGGTACCATACACGGTACGACGAGTGTTCGGCATCTGCCTGTTTCAGCAACAATAATTATTAGGTGATGTTGTAGGAATTGCGACCGAATGAAAAATCATGCCGAACTGAATTCACTGGAGAGAATAAATTCATACAATAAAACAGGGGCACAATAAGTCATTCCAATTAACACAACATCACTAATTATATTACTTAAAGCACACACATCGCGTCCATTACAACCAAGTTGCCAGCATACATACACTGGACTTTTGACGTTCGGACACCGCCACAAACACATCCAAGCTTTCCAACCTTACATCAAGCTTCAGTCTTTCTACTCATTATTACATGTCCAAAGTGCCAACAAGCAAAAGACCATGCAAACGGAACCTAGTAGCTAGTGCAACAACTACTAGCCTACTCATCGTGATCGCTATCTAGGTCCGAGACGTTGGCGTTGTCGCCAACTGCAGCGTCGTCGTGCTCCTCAGCTGGCGCCACGGGCTCTTCAGGATCTTCGTCTGCATCCAAATCCATCTCTGCTGCGCCAGGAAGGTCATAAGGGTTAAGCTGATTGTTCAGCCGATGGACCTCTTCATGCAAGTTATCGTTGTACTCTTCGGCATCAGCCAGCCGCTGCTCGAGCTCAAACTGCCTAGCTCTCAACACATTCTCTGCGAACCAGGCTTCATTCCTCTGATGGAGCACATGAGCCAACATGCTCTCAGCATTCCTGTGGGTGGTGGTCAGTTGCCCAAGCTGCTCTCTCAGGGCACGTACATCTCCCTCAATAATCACAGTCCTCTGAGTGGCCTGATCTCTCTGACGAGTCAACTGAGCCATCTCAGTAGTGAGCCTCTCAATCTCGGCGTCGTGATCTCTCTGAAGCTGACGGCGGTCATCGCGAGCCTGACCAAGAGCACTAGAAACACGTCTCAGACTACCTTCCACTCCATCGAAGGCCCTCATCACTGCGAACATAGCACTCATAGCGGGGTTGTCACTGTTCTGTGCCTCTGCTGCGCTAATCTCCAGAGATCTGCCCCTTGCTTGCTGCCACGAGTCAGTGGAGGGGTTGCCCCTCGGAAAGACTCCCACTATAGTTGCTGCCAACTCCTGAGGGAAACGATCCATGATATCTCTCAGGATTCCAAAGGCTGCCCTCTCAGCGGCTTCTTCAGGGGTCCTGCCAGTTGACTCAAAACGCCAACCGGTCCACTCAGAACCATCACCTCGGGGACGAACTACTGCTTCCACAGTCACCAAAAGTCCTTCACCCAACCGCTCATTTGACCAAAAGTAGCGGGGCTCCATCCCATCATGATAGCCTACATAGCTGAGCACTCTCCACAAGAGTGTAGGCATCCCAAACTCTCCAAGAAAAGTGTGACGCTGGCGAGTGCGCGGAGCAAGCTGATGACGGGGAGCTCTGCCGGTGGACTTGCGAGCGGTCTGCTTGGTACGTGCCATCTGTAGCAAAAATTTTTATTGCCGTGGTGAGAACAGATTTTTAAGTTGGCATTTTTATCGAAATGAGATAATCAACTTATAAGGGGAGGAACAGTGCCATGAATGAAATGCACACATGATGCATGCACGTTCAGTACGTCCTCACAAACTTAGAAAACTAATGACTACTAACGGAATAAACGGTGGCATACAACGATCTCTTGTAACGTAACTAACACGTACTACTCGAAAGCGTTGTTATGTACCTGCAGAAAGGAAATCACTTCAGCCCAAACCTCACAGTATGAAAACATGCAGAAAGCAGTAAAGTAAGTTACTCGCTCTACACGCATCCCCAGATACGAGTATAACGGTAACAACTACCCGAATCGTCGTCCTATTGACGGCATCGTCACTGCATGACGGAATTCCCCATAATTTAGATACCCTCATACGAACATGCGCAGGGCACGTAAGTATTTTGGTATCACATAAGCACTCCCCTAGATCGGCAGTGTATCCGACCATGCACTCACAACTCTCACTTACCAAGGCGTAGAGGTAAAGGATCCATACATTACCACTCAAGTGAATGGCACTCATACCATAGCACGCCGTATGAGCGACGAAATTTAAAATATGATGCAAACCCCCAAGTTAGTACTTAATTAAGCCACCTAGAGTCCTTATCGGGCATAAAGGATATGACCACTGGCACACTTTTAAGTTCAAAAACTTATTTGAAAACACAGTTTTATTTTTAAATACTCATGTGAACAGTAGCATGCTAAACCATACTCCGATGCCAGCTGTAACGGATCAACGTAATTATACGAAATTAAGTAAGAAAATCTTCCACCGAGGCGGTTAATTTAACAAACTTAAGCCCGTATAACTCGAGATTCCGTGAAATCACGAAGGATTTCAAAACCACTAACATACAACCAAGATCGTACTGATTTAGCAGCCACAATTCGCACGATACATAAATCTGATCATAAAGGTAAGATACATCGGAGTTCGGAAATAAAAGTTATTACAACATAGTTCAACATAAAGTAGCGGAAGCAAATAATTTTACGCACACACACTTAGTTCAGTTACAGTGCCAGTCGATAGTCATGGTCCACAAAAGCAGTAGATAAGACTAACAGAAAGACCCTTGCCCAAGGTCCTAGTTGTCACCCATCGCCGGATACAGACAGTTGGAGCAGTACCCGTAGTACATCTGACCATCTGCAACAACAATAGGAACAACGCCCTGAGTACGAGAATGTACTCAGCTAGACTTACCCGTCAAAAACCAGAAATAACACGACACCAAGGAGCATGCAAGGTTTTACATAGTGGATTGGCTTGACTCCTTTGCGAAAAGCACAAGTTGTTATGAGTAAACTAATTTAAGTCCTTTTTGCATCATATTTATTATAACCTATTCAATCTAGGTAAGCACCTATGCTAAAGCAATCACTTGATTAACCATTAACATCAAAGGTTACCATCTCAGGTTTAGCATTTCCAACATTATTCACTTAACCATCAGTGTTTCATCATTGTTACTACGATGCCATAGCTCGAGTCAAGTGCTCACTAACCGGGAGCGACGGCGATTCGAATCGAATTCCTATCCAGCTGGAGATTTATTCCTCACACAAACCATGCTTCCCCCGTCAGGGTCGCGTAGATCACCAATGACACTTTCCGAGAAGCCGCGGGATAATAATCATGGATCGCACTACCCAGGGACCGCCCGACTGCCAGGATGCACCTTGGGCTCACTCTTCGCGTCCCCGTTACCCCCCTTCCACACCAGTCTGCCAACCCGAGTTTATCCCGGCTCAAAAAGTGTCACTAGCTTCGCGGTCGAAAGGTACTTTATTCGGCCAGCTAAATGTGGGGCATGCGTTCAACATGACAAGAGGGACGAGCAACGATCGGTCCTTAACTGACACAGACGGAATCACTATAGTCCAAAACCCTATAAGACTCCGCCCGGTCTCCGTTTATCCATCAACACTTGGTTACTTTTCATGATCACAATTACAGCTAACCATAACCTGGTATCCACCTATAACTCGCAGGTGACAGGAAATCACCCGACTTCTACCGGTCTGAGCATGGCTAAGCAATTTACTCGATCCTGACCTAACAGGGTAAAAGATAATCTGGTGGCCAAGGTAATAATGCAACAACGGTTTCACTCAACTCCTATAACTTAGTGCAACAATATATAACTATAACTCATGCAATAAGGAATAACTTTTTATAAATTTAGGAGACTTAAAATGCTCCGGGGCTTGCCTCTTTCGAACGAACTAGGGTGGTGATCGACGCACTCTGGCAGTTCCTCGCCTGACTCTTCCTCCTCGGGCACCTCCTGTGCCTGGGGTTCCTACTGATCCGTCCAAGCCTGCTCCACCGGAACTGCTGCCTGCAACTCCTCCTGTGATCCTGTATGATGCAAGTGCATAAGGAAACATGCGAAGAATGCATCGAAATGCGGTGGAGTGCTTTGATGACATGAGATGCAGATGAGCACATGGAATGAGCAGTTTGAATATAATTATTTCTTCTACAAGGTAGTCAACGTCATCCAAGAACATGTAACCTAAAACATACACCTTATTCTTCTATTAGTTAGCCTACCATCTACACATACAAGTGAACCTAAGCTACCAAAGCTTACCAACCTAACTCATCCATAACATCAGCAAGGCATCATGATGCTTCAAAGATACACCAAACATATTTTATTTCTCTCAATTTCTCATAAAGAATAATCTTTTATTCCCTTTTTGGCTAGGGTTACACAACAACACCTATCTCTGATGTAGATAAAAATCTACAAAAATTACAGTAGACTACTCTTACCCTAACTAACCTACCACTAAATTTTCATGAGAATTGCACAAGTAAAACTGCCTGTACAAAATAAACAAACTATAGCCTAATTGTGAGCATGAATTTATTTTATACTAGAAAAAGTGTCAAACAACAGATTTCACATTTTTCCTATGTTACTAACAGTAAACCAACATACTACAAAAATTATCAGATGTATGTTGTATACAAATTTTTCTCTATAATAAAAATAACAGATATTACTGATTAAAAGCATTTGAACTACACTTCAACATTTTTCCACAGAACATGCTTCACTGGCATTTTTCCTAGAAAGTACATCACTAATAAAGACTAATGTAACAAGAATCATATTTTTCCCTTTATTATTTTATTTACTACACTTTTTCTAAGATAACAGCATATATAACAATTAAATAAAAATGCACAGTAGAGTGTCACAAAAATCACATGAGATATTTTTAAACTGTAGATCTATTCAAAAGGAACATTTCACAATTTGTTTCATGATTTTTGGAGCTATAAATCTTGAGATACAATTTTTAGAAGCCTTTTTCAGATTTTCTGGAAATCAATTTCTTTAAAACCGAAAATCAAAACTGGCTTTAAACGCTACGCGCACCCCGCTGTGACACCCGAAACCGAGACGCTGAGACAGACAGGCGGGACCCATGGGTCAGACGGGCCCACCCGTCAGCCGCAGTCGACCAGAGGCGGTGTGGACCGCCGGGATCTCGCCGCCGGCGAGTCCTCCAACGACGGGGAGGGCACCATCGTGCTCCTCTCATCGATGCGAACCCAGTGGTGCCTAGTGGGTGGCCAGACGAGCTCGGCATCGAGCTCGCCGGCGTGCATGGCGGCTCGGTGGCACGGGATGCCGTCGGCCGGCCAACTCCGACCGAGAGGAGCCGCGCGGTGAGGTCAGTGAGACTCGTGGTGCAAGTGCGGTGCTCGTGCGCTCGAGAAGTGGGCGAGAAGTGGCGTGGAGGTGTGCGGCCCACGGAGCGGGTCGCTCCGGTGAGCTCGGCCGGAACTCCGGCGAGCCATTACCGCGGATGGAGGCCGAATCCTGGCGGGCTGTGGCGAGCATCGGATGCGCAACGACAAGGCGCAGCGAGGGCAAAGACGGAGACGGAGGCGGTGAGCCGGAGCGGCGGCTAGGCGGTTGCGGAGCTCGGGAGTCGGCGATGGCAAGGCGGAGCTCTGCTGCTGCTGCTGCGGGCGGGCGAGGGGGAGAATGGAGGGAGCAACCGAGGAGGACGAGCGCGCGGAGGGGGGTAAGCGGGCGCGGACGCTGCGGGGGCCACAGGGGCGCGTGTCGTGCGGCTTCGACGGCGTACGGACACGCGGCGACCGAGCGCTGCCGCGGCGCCACGACGCCACGCGCGGGCGCGCGCGCGGGCGGGAGGGAGACGACGCGGGCGCGGGCCGGGCCGCCAGCGAAGCTGGGCCGAAAGGGAAGCCGAAGCCCACTAAGGCGAAAATCTGACTTTTCTTTTTCAAAATATTTTCCAGATTATTTCTTTGTTTCAAAATTGCATTAGGAGATGAAAAAGAGGTTTTCAGAATTTTGGCCCAAAATAAAAGTTGCTCCAAATTTTATTCTCTACAACTTTCATATAGAGCACTTTTCAAAATTCTCAATAGATTTTGAATTTGAGATTTAAAGCTAATTTAAAATCAAAAACTCATTTACTTAGAATATTTTTAAAACAGAATTTGAGGAAGACTTGAATTCAAAATTTTGCTCCAATAATCAAGTTGATTTATTCTAGATTATTTAAAATTGCTACTTCTCAAAAGTTCACCAACTTTTTAACACTTATATCAAATTAAATTTGAAAGAGCTACAATTCAAATAATGTTAATCATGCAATGATGTTGAATGCTTATGCTTTGAATGATAATGCATGCTTAACACCCAGGGGTGTTACATAGTCCAATGAAATCACGAGGGATTTCAAACCAACCAACATACAAGCCAAGATCGTAGTGATTCAACATAACAAGTCACATGTTACAACCATTTCGCAAGTAATTCAATATACATCGGAGTTCAATATAGTTATTAGAACTTACATTGAAAAGTAGCGGAAGCAAAGTAATTTGAAACTAACATTAATCTTATTTCAAATACATGCCAGTACCACGGTCGACTTCCAACAAAAGCATTACAGATAAGGGAAATAAGAAGGATCATGCCCATGATCACACTCCGCCTCTACGGCAGGAGTCAACCAACTCTTGCAGTCGCCATGATACATCATAACCTGCAACAAGTGGGGATAAAACCCTGAGTACAAGAAGGTACTCAGCTAGACTTATCCATCAGAAACCAGAAATAAGGTGACACCAAGGATCATGCAAGGCTGACATAAAGTGGGCTAGCTTGACAACATTTTGCATAAAAGCTTAATATCGATGATCAATCATTAATGCTTAAGCATCAAGTAAATTATCATTAACCTGTCATCTATATTAGCACCTGTACTAGAGCACTCATTTTATTAGGAGCAAACAATATTAACCATAGCAGGTATAAATTGAGGCAATCTTTCCATTGTTATCCAATTAACCATCCGTTCAATTTAATGGAATCTACGTTGCCGCTGCTCAAGTCAAGTGCTCACTAACCGGGAGCGACGGCGATTCGAATCGAATTCCTATCCAGCTAGAGGGGTATTTCTAACACTCACCGCGCAGGCCCCTGCCAGGGTCGCACAAGCCACCTTTTCATATGATTCAGGAATCGTGGGTCCGAATGATGTCGCGACCCCAAGGGCGACACTCTGCCAGGTGATAGGGACTCTAACCCCCCCCTTGGTCTCACGCCAATGTCCCCAAGCACATCCTTTCTCTCCTCCAAGAAGCAACCTAGCATTCGATTCCAGGCCTGAATCACATTACTCGGCTTCGCGGTCGGAACGACTTATCCGGCCAACTAAGTGTTAGACTGCGTTCAACATGACTCAAGGACGTACAACGAATCGGTCCTTAAACGACTCAGACGGGGATAGATTCACACCCAAGACCTCCATGCCTTGTTGCTTCACTATCGTCATCCCGCCCGGTCTCATTTCATTTTATTAACACATGGTTCCATTCCACGATAGCAAATATAGCCAACCGTGCCATATATGAATATCCCTACATCTCGCAGGTGACAGGAAATCACCTGACTTCTACCGCTTAAAGCAGGGCTAAGCATCTACTCGATCCTAGTCTATGTAGGATTCAGGGATTCATATATCTGGACAAGGAATGATATAATGCAGCAAGGTTTTCAACCAACTCCTACCACTTAATGCAACAATACTTATAACATATATATAATTAATTGCTTTGAAGATAGGAGGCTTATAATGCTCCGGGGCTTGCCTGGGATCCGACTCAAGTTAGAGTATGTCAGATGAGTTCGCTTGGCGAGCATCTTCCAATCTACCACTTGTCTGATCCTTCGATCTTCTCCACTCATGTTTGAGCTTAAGCCCACTACTTAATTGGTGATTAATACCTGGGGTGTTACAGCCCTCCCCCCTTAAAAGAATCGCGTCCCGAGATTCGGAATGGAAGACCTTTTAAGGAAGAGAGACACATTATCAAGTTCCCAACATTTGCTATAGCATTCAGCTACAAAGCTTCAACATCGGTGAACAATTTGGCCAAAGGCACTTTCTGATACTTACTCTTTATGGTAAAATTCGTCTGAAGAATTTCCTTCATTGACTTCCATGAAGCATTGTTACTTTGGGAGGAATCCAAGATAGCACGTACTGCATTCTCAGTGTACGAAGATCATTTGGTCCATGAGTGAACCACTCACAAGTATCTGGCTCTCCCATGAGCATAACATAGGCCATATGAACTTGACACTAGACCAAAATTTTCAGAAGTATACTCGTTGAAATGGCTCTATGTTCACACAGTTTTGAAAAGCAGTTCTCTACCAAAATGGCTTGAATACAACCTTTCAAAAAAGGTGAGATCAGAGACGACAAACATTCTCTGAGGTTATAGGATACTGACTAACCAATAGACAGGATCTATGTTGGTCGTAAATGTTCATTCATTTACACACCAACTAATGGAAAACTACTTACTATTCCACATGTGCAGTTCTCTTTGTGTAATGACAACACTGTATTATCTGAGTCTGTCGAGGGGTTAGTGAATGTGATAGCTGACTCTGTCGGCTTTGTATTTCTGCCAACAGCTATCTAGAAGATAGAATATCACTCAAGTTGTTGGCTAGTTGATTAACTTCTTGTTGGTTATTGCTCTGTAAGACATAGCCTTCATAGCTACCAAAGAGTCGTTACCTAGCCGGAGATTAACCTTCCTATTGGTAACTAATCAGTTGTCTCTCAACACTAAAAAGTTCAAAATCTTCACTCTTGACCACAACAACTGTGGTTGATGCAGAATAGATGGTTGCCATCGAAGTTGGCAAATACGAAGTTATTCTAGAGATGGTTGCTTTCGATTGTATGGTCATTATGCACCCAAGATTGCGACTTGGATAGCTCTGGTCATATGCACAATGCGATAATTGATTCTCATCCCACAGATAACTTGTCCAACATTAAGTGTTGTGTGCCCTTTTTATCCAACAGAGATGAGATACTTTGCTCACTAGATGTCGTTCGTCAATACTGGGACAATTAAGCAAAGTCACTTGTCTACCACCTCTTGTAGTCCATTAACGTTTATGTCGGTGACCTGTTCTTCAAAGGTTATCCTCTTAGCAACTTTAGAATAAAACTCCACTACTTTCGGTCTAAGATATGGATCTTATGATACGATTTGGGAAGATAACCAAGGAACATCTCACAAGAAAACCCACATCGATGTAGTTCCATAATGGGCTATGACTAGCAACCTCGATACCAGCGCGTGCCCAGTAGCACAACCATGTGTCGGCCGGTCACAAGGAGGTCCTAGGTTTCGTCGCGGCACCATAGAATGCTAATCGTAACACCATTACCGAACATACGTCCGATGAGGAATTTCAAATGACACAGATTGGTGGTCCGAACAAGCATTATACAAGGATGGCAAACAAAGGTATTCACAAGGTTTAGAATCAATAGGAAAGCTATTCACAGATTAAAACACCTCACAAGAGAACATTGCTCAACTGCCGAAGGTGACTAAGCATGAGATTTTTGCTTGATTCCACTCACGCCTAGCGTCGATGAAAGTTAACTTGGTTGGTCAGTCGATAAGGTTCTTCACTAAAAGGGTTGGAAAACATCCACGGCTCATGCAAACAAATAGGAGAACTAACTTTGGGCCTTCGGTCAAGCAAAGGCATGGATACAAATATTCAAGGGCAAACCGCCAAGTCTACAGGCTCAGTCTCCTAAGAGAGAGAACCTAATTGCAGACAACACAAAGAGATCATTTCACGTAACTCGAGTGTTGCCCTAAGATAATGCTATTCGACCCTCGCATAATTACCGAGGACAAACGAGGTGACAACTATGACACTACCTAGATAACACTCATACATACAACATCAGTCAAGCAGACATCTGAGAAAATTCAAACGATTGAGCTTAAGCAACCAATCCAAAGCACAAGGCTCACCTAAAATAAACATTCATCTCAAGCACGAACTAACTACAAGTTTAGCTCAAAACAAACGCTAGCTAAGGGAGCCAACTTAGCATGTGCATAGAATCTGGACAGCAGCACAGGAGTTACTTGTTTCAACCATAACTAAGGTTGTAGACATCCCACAAAGGTGATCCTAGACTTTCTAGAAAGCTTAGGAAGATGACTACACTTTAGTTATTCACACCAAAAGTAAATTCATAGATTAACATGACCAAAAATGCTAATGTTTCAGATCTGTACCAATATGGACAGAAACTGACAAGAACTTCAAAAATGCATAACTAGAAATTTCGACCACCAAAATTAGTGCTATAGGACACTTTGGAAAGCTTAGAAAAAGTACTACACTTCTGCTATTATCTCGAAGACATGATTTCATATGCACATAGGTCAAACAAACCAAACATTCAGATCTATTTAGAGCATAAGCAAAATCTGACAGTAAGCTTCTAAAATCCATAACTCTCAAACCATAAGATCTAGGGTCATGAAATTTTAGGACAAGCTAGATAAGTAAGTTAGCTACAACTTTGGTATTCTCTATAACTAAAGAAAACACCATTATGACCATAAAACATCACTACAACAAGGGTGAGAGGAGCATAGCTATGCATAAAGCAACAATCATGAAGATGCATGCTTCGTCCTATTCGTCCTCACCAGATTGCCAACCTAAGGTGGCGATCACGTTCTATGTCGGTGGCATTACACGCACTCTCTCGATATATAGCTAGTCGTCAGCTACATTCGACTTACGCATTCGTGGTTAGCGTACCTGCAGAAAAGTTTCATTGCAGCCCAACATTTCCCAATATAGCACACAATGAAAGTAGAGAAGTAAAATTCTAAGTACTCCCATGTACATATACCCATGTATATATACATGTAGCACCAAAACTACCCGAATCATCAATCTCCCACAATTAAGTACCTTCATATATACATGTGCATAACATGTAAATAATTCAGTAACCAAAACTAGCTCTCCCCTAGACCGCAGGTTGTACGGTCATGCTCTCACAACTCACACTTACCTGAGCGTAGGTGCGACGTTGCATAAAAGTAAACTAGCAACATATATGGCTATTTCATATATGAAGGCTACCTCTAATCTGACACATCGGGTAGCATAGTATGGGAGAGTCATCACACATACATACCTTGGCCTGGGCGTAGATGCATAAATGAAAAAAAACCCCAAGTTAGTACTTATATAAGCCACCTAATAATCCTTATATGGGCATAAGGAAATTGACAACTGGCATACTTAGGTTTAAAATTTAGATTTGACAACCTATATATGACTATAAGTTGATAAAACTGATTTTATAAAACAAAACCTTTGTTTTAAATACACATATGGCAAGTTTAATGTTGAATCTTGCTCCGATGCCAGCTGTAACAGAACTGACCAAATTATAAGAGCACAAGTACAAAAACAATCACCGAAATGATCAAATTCTCGCACTTGAGCCCATATAACTCTGGTAGTCCAATGAAATCACGAGGGATTTCAAACCAACCAACATATAAGCCAAGATCGTAGTGATTCAACATAACAAGTCACATGTTACAACCATTTCACAAGTAATTCAATATACATCGGAGTTCAACATAGTTATTAGAACTTACGTTGAAAAGTAGCGGAAGCAAAGTAATTTAAAACTAACATTAATCTTATTTCAAATACATGCCAGTACCACGGTCGACTTCCAACAAAAGCATTACAGATAAGGGAAATAAGAAGGATCATGCCCATGATCACACTCCGCCTCTACGGCAGGAGTCAACCAACTCTTGCAGTCGCCATGATACATCATAACCTGCAACAAGTGGGGATAAAACCCTGAGTACAAGAAGGTACTCAGCTAGACTTATCCGTCAGAAACCAGAAATAAGGTGACACCAAGGATCATGCAAGGCTGATATAAAGTGGGCTAGCTTGACAATATTTTGCATAAAAGCTTAATATCGATGATCAATCATTAATGCTTAAGCATCAAGTAAATTATCATTAACCTGTCATCTATATTAGCACCTGTACTAGAGCACTCATTTTATTAGGAGCAAACAATATTAACCATAGCAGGTATAAATTGAGGCAACCTTTCCATTGTTATCCAATTAACCATCCGTTCAATTTAATGGAATCTACGTTGCCGCTGCTCAAGTCAAGTGCTCACTAACCGGGAGCGACGGCGATTCGAATCGAATTCCTATCCAGCTGGAGGGGTATTTCTAACACTCACCGCGCAGGCCCCTGCCAGGGTCGCACAAGCCACCTTTTCATATGATTCAGGAATCGCAGGTCTGAATGATGTCGCGACCCCAAGGGCGACACTCTGCCAGGTGATAGGGACTCTAACCCCCCTTGGTCTCACGCCAATGTCCCCAAGCACATCCTTTCTCTCCTCCAAGAAGCAACCTACCATTCGATTCCCGGCCTGAATCACATTACTCGGCTTCGCGGTCAGAACGACTTATCCGACCAACTAAGTGTTAGACTGCGTTCAACATGACTCAAGGACGTACAACGAATCGGTCCTTAAACGACTCAGACGGGGATAGATTCACACCCAAGACCTCCATGCCTTGTTGCTTCACTATCGTCATCCCGCCCGGTCTCATTTTATTTTATTAACACATGGTTCCATTCCACGATAGCAAATATAGCCAACCGTGCCATATATGAATATCCCAACATCTCGCAGGTGACAGGAAATCACCTGACTTCTACCGCTTAAAGCAGGGCTAAGCATCTACTCGATCCTAGTCTATGTAGGATTCAGGGATTCATATATCTGGACAAGGAATGATATAATACAGCAAGGTTTTCAACCAACTCCTACCACTTAATGCAACAATACTTATAACATATATATAATTAATTGCTTTGAAGATAGGAGACTTATAATGCTCCGGGGCTTGCCTGGGATCCGACTCAAGTTAGAGTATGTCAGATGAGTTCGCTTGGTGAGCATCTTCCAATCTACCACTTGTCCGATCCTTCGATCTTCTCCACTCATGTTTGAGCTTAAGCCCACTACTTAATTGGTGATAAATACCTGGGGTGTTACAGTGGCCCCCCTTTGGTCTTAAAATTTTCTAGAGAGACTCGCTTGATAGCACAGGTCTGGGTGTCAAATGCTGCATGCTGCACTTCTCTTCTAGGTCTTGGCCTTCTAAGTGGGGAAGAACAGCAGCAATGCGCAGATCACATGCAATCACCCGTTGTTTGGACACGGGTACGTAGTTAACTTGGAGCCCTCCGGCTGTCTAGTCCTAAATCCCCGATCCGATCCACCTGGTGAACGGTAAATTGACGTCCTACTAATTTGTTTGCTGCCCATAGTCTACAAGTACAAATGGTTAAATAGAAACACATTTATCAATTATTCACAGGGAAAAGAGCTGATCCAGTATATAGAGCAATAATCTCTAGTCCTTGCTTTCCTTAACTGAACTAAAACAAAAGGCAAGATGAACAACAAGAAATAGATACGCTTGTGTTCAGGGGAGTTGAATTACTAGAACAAGATCTAGCGTAGCATCCACAAATTATATTATGACTTGTATGGGCTTGTGCATATGTTGATTCATAATAGTGAAAATGCCCCCCTGAAAGCTCTAGTTTGGTTTTGGATAATTGATGAAACCTAGGGACTAATCATTATGCTAAGTGTGTAGACATGAAATGATAAAGTCTCATGCCAAGTTGTGAAGCCTAGATGATCATGGTGATGATGGTGATGACCACAAATGATCAAGGGCTTACTTGGAGAGGAGAAGAGGCAAAATCCTATGGAGCTCAAGACAAAGGTATAGAGATGATTTGCTTTTGGTGATCAAGACACCATAGAGGGTGTGATCACACTTAGAATCGATAGCCATAGTATAAAGAGAAAAATTTCTGGGGCTATTGATCACTTAAGTGCCACAAGATGAGGATTCATTTGCATATGCATTTAGATCTAGTGGAGAGCTAACCTAACTTCATCAAAATGATTGCGAAGAATGTTAACACACATGCACATAGTGATGTATACTTGGTGGTGTTAGCACATTTGCAAAGAAGGTGAAGTTTGAGTGGTAGAGATGGGTTTGGGGTCCTCTGGGATTCGGCGATTTTCAGGAAGTGAAATGCATATTTTACATTGACCGTACGCTAATTTCGGGGTGACAGGACACACCAAGCGTGTCCGGTCAGTTGACACCGCGTGCAACAAGTGCGCGCATTGGCGCGTCCAGTCGGTCACGGGATCGGCGCGTCCGGTCAGGCGCCCAGAGGGATAGCAGAACGCGAGGGGTTGATCGGACGCGGTGGCGCGTCCGGCCAGTCACGATCGAACACGTCCGGTCGACAAAAATGCTCTCTGGACCCTTTCTGTACTCAAACCGGATGCCAGGTGTGCCGTGTCCGGTCAGTTCTATAGTGCGTCCGATCGAAGTGTTCAGCAGCGTGAATTCATCACGACCGGACTCCAGGGCGCGTCCGGTTAATTTTAGCATCACGTCCGGTCATGCTATGACTGAGAAGTTAACATTTCATGACCATTGGAGATTGAATGAACAAAATTTAAAATGGGACACGTGACGAGCATTGGGCGGAGGTGCACAGTGTGATCGGACGTTGTGTCCGCGTCTGCTCAGATCGACCGCCACGTCCGGTTAGCACGACAGCAGCAGCAGCTTGTGCCCAATGGCTATTTCCTTTGGGGCTGCTTATATATACTTATTGGCCGACTTGGGGAGGCAACACTTGGACATTTTGACTCTCTAACATCCTTTTGAGATGAGCACATCCCCTCTCACTCATCTCCCTTTCTTGATTGCCTAATCAAAGTGAGATTGAGTGATCTCAAGTGTATTTGCTTGTGAGTTTGCATCTAGTTGGCACTTGGGTGTTCTTTTGTTGCGGGATTCTTGTTTCTCTTGGTGGTTGCCACCACCTAGACGACTTAGAGCAGCAAAGGAGGTCCAGCACGAGTTGGAGGTTGTTCATGGCTGGCTCCGGCGACTTGTGAGGGGCTTTGCACCTTCTCCAGCGAAGAGCCATAAGGTAGCTCTAATATATTGCACGCCATTGAGTTACCTCACTAGTGGTAGGTTCTTGCAGCGCTCTTGAAGAGCTTGGGTGTGGATTCCCAATTAGCCACTGAACCACGTAGTGTTGGTTGACACAACGAAGACTAGCGTGCTGGCAAGCACGTGAACCTCGGGAGAAAATCTTGGTGTCGGGTACCTAAACAAGGGGTACCCACACTCAACGACTAAAAAAGACAAACCCCTGAGAAAACCACGCCAAGGCTCCACCCACGTAGGTACAGCAAGCCAAAACCATGCACAAAACGTCTCGACCATGTTCTGACTCGCACGAGGGTTGCTCGACGGGACACCCCGACCATAGAGAAATCTTCGACTCGTACGACTCTGGGTCGAGCCGGTCGACCCGCCTCACCCACTGACTTTTAGACAAAAGTCAAAGCATTTAATGCAACCGCCAACCACTTCCTACCCCCATGGCTATAGCACCACCAGCATGGAAGCAGTACCAGTGTTAAATCCCACTTTTTACTCCCCATCCTGGGATGGGCGGTGAAAACCTGTTACTGCACACGTCATGTCGGGTACTATTCCGCCACTGACCCCCCTCGAGGCATAACATGACGACTGTCGTACCCCGAAATTCCTGGGGCTCGGCCTTATCCATTCCCCATCGACCCACCTTGACCCAGCCTCGACCAACCACCGGTCAATAAAGGAGCAAGGCATGCACGCCACAAGACCTGGAGTCTTTTCACCATCCCATCCTTTACGTCACCATGGTATCCAGGGATGGCCGGCCATTCCGGGAGCACGTCGCTACCGCGGCTTCCACAGCGCCTGACAAAACTTCACTTCTAAGGCACCACCCCGGCGTCTCTGCCTTCTCTTGACCCTATAAAAGGGAAGGCAGGGGACTCTACGAAGGGGGGACACAAGGCGAAACAAGTCATCACCCCACCACAGAAGACCAACATCTCAAGCAATCTCCTTTGTACTCTCTCTTTGAGACCTAGGATCAGCTCCCTCTCTCACAGCTTGTAACCCCTACGCAAGCACTTAGGTGCAAGGAAATACAGTACTCCCCCCTGCTAGTCGTAGGGTCTTCTTTCGCCCGAACCAGGATAAACCCCCGTGTATTCTCTTTGCATCACCATCCAGATTAGGGGACACGCAGCACAAATTCACTCATTGGCTTAGGACCCTCACGGTCACGAACTAACTCCTCTAGCTTCCTCTCCGTCACAGAAGAACGAACCCACACGTCCGCATCCGGTCACGTGCGATCGGACGCGTTCGGTCGCGGTGGGAGCTTACTGGACTCTGACCGGACGCCAGGTGCAGCGCGTCCGGTCAAACCTAGAGCGCGTCCGGTCACGGCACCGGTAACTTCTGACGCGCACTGTTCACGCTTGTCCTATAGTGACCGGACGTGTCCGGTCACCCTGACCGGTGCGTCCGGTCAGTACGTTTTTTACTGCGTCATCCGGTAACGGCTAGCTACGTACCCCTTCGCTATAAATAGAAGATGTCCGGGGTTTGAGGGTAACTCTTGCACATTTTAAGATCTAGAGACATTCTTTGAGCTAGAGAACAACCCCTCCACTCATCTCTTTGCTTAGTTGCACATCTTGAGTGAGATTGAGTGAGATTCAAGTGCATTGCTTGAGAGTTGCATTCTAGAGGCACTTGATCGTCGAGTTGCTGCGGATTTCTTGTTACTCTTCCGTGTTTCCCGACACGGTAGATGACTTGGAGCAGCGGAGGTGATTGAGCTCACAATTGAAGATTGTTGGAGCCCTCACCAAGTGTTGTAAGGGATTCTTAATCCTTCCCCGTGGGAGTTCGCAAATTGGATACTCTAGTGGAGCTCGTGGCTTGGAGTATCCCCATCTTGTGTGCGGTTGTGCGGCGCCCGCCGAGGGCTCGACTCTTGATAGTCGATTAGCTCGCGAAGCGACAAGTGGGTGTATCGCCACAACGAGGAGTAGCTTGCCGGAAAGCAAGTGAACCTCGGTAAAAATCTTATGTCATCTCTTTGCCAAGGATTTCTCTTGTGGTTGATCATTGTGATTGATTCTTCGAGTGCATTACTTCTCTACATCATTGGTATAAGAATCAAGTCACTTGCTCTTTACTTTCTTGTACTAATCTTAGTGTAGCTTTTATCACATAGGAGTAAGTAACTTAGTGACTTAGTCTTATTGATGTGTATTAGAGATCATAGCCTTACTTCACTAGAATTATATAGGTGGCTTGTATAGTATAGTTGAGCTAGTGCTAGAATTAGCTTAGCCATCTTTTATACTAACGTGGTTGTTTAGTGAAGCTTGTAGATTTTAAATAGGCTATTCACCCCCCCTCTAGCCATTTGGACCTTATAGAGATACTCCAAGACAACTCATTTATGCTTATGGTTGTTTATTAACTCAGATTTTGTGGGCACTACACAAGATTTATGATATTTACCAATTTATACTAAGAGAGGAAGGGGGTATATTGGATTGGTCCTTAGTTTAGGACAATGGAAAGTATTTTTACTTTTACACGCTTCCTATAATCCAGTGACTGAAAACGATGGACTACTTCAGGCAAAGCGCTCCCTCTCTCCCCATGCCGCTCCCTCTCTCCCCCAAGCTGCTGGATGGAGATTGCATGCATAAGCTCGTCGCCTGAACGAAACTCAGTTTTCAGGCGCCTGAGTTATAGCATCTCCCTTACTTTTATTTTAGAATTTTGGGAACATTTAAATAAAGGAGATCTTTCATAGGTCAAATGATGCCTAAGACTTAATCAAAAAGAAATTATTAGATTGAATCTATTTTTTGCATTAAGAAGGCATAGCAAAAAAAAAGAATGAGCAAAGTAGCGATTGAAAAATTTTCTTCTTCTTGGTCCTATCTACAAAAGGGAGAGCATATGAAAATGTAACCGATTCTTTCGTTGCCACAGGTACATTAATCGGGGTGCATGCAAATCACTTGTTTTTTTTATGAAAAAAGAAATATAAACTAGAGGCCGTTTGGATCTCTTTATTTCGGAGGAATTGAAATCTACATAATGAATTTGGCTATTTAGCTTGGAATTTGACATTCCATAACTTTCCCAACCTCACAAATAAGCCTATCTCAAATTCATAACAGGGTGAGACGAAAATAGATTCTATAGACCACTATGCTATAATTCTATTATCTAACTTATAGCACACTCTTCAACTCACTTCCCTACAATAGAAATGCAACGTATAAACATGTCTCTTGTATGTCTAACAATAAATATACAAATATATTCCATATACAACTATATTAAAGGTGTGTTCACTTCGCGAAAAGTAGCTGAAAAGTTACTGTAGCATCTTTCGTTGTTATTTGGCAAAATTTGTCCAATTATGGACTAACTAGGCTCAAAAGATTCGTCCCGACATTTACAGACAAACTATGCAATTAGTTATCTTTTTTACCTACATTTAATGTTCCATGCATGCGTCAAAAGATTTGATGTGATGGGTGGAAGAGGAAATATTTTGGGTTGTGAGGGGGAAGTGAACAAGGCCTAACTTAATTAATCTATGTCTAAATTATAATTATTAGAATGAATTCAATCCCAAGGATTTTGTCTGAGAAAAAAATATTGAAATGAACGCTGTCCATTAACCTTCACCTGGAAACCGGGATTGGCTGCCGCTGCCGGTGATTAGGGCGGCCAGCGGGGCCCACCTACACGATCACCTCTCCTCGACTCTCGTCCTCCTCGTATCCATCTTGTCATTGTGACGTAGCAATAGAATCCGATCCATCAACGGCAGGCAAATCCAATCCCGAATAATCCACAGCACCTCCAGGTCCAGCCATTCCATCCAGTAGCTCGCTGCCAAGCGCCGCCATGCCATCCCCGTCGCCGCTGCGCGTGCTGTCCAGGCGCACCGTCACGCCGCCGCCCCGCCCGCGCCACCGCATCCCGCTCACCTCCTGGGACGTGTCAATGCTCTCCGCCGACTACATCCAGAAGGGCCTCCTCTACGCCAGGCCGCCATTCCCCACCGCCCATCTGCTTGACCGCCTCGAGGCCGCGCTCGCCCAGGCGCTCGTCGCCTACTACCCCGTCGCCGGCCACTTCGCCACGGACCAGCACCGCGACGCCGACGGCAACGTCGTCGGCTGCTCCGTCTCCATCGACTGCGACGGCCAGGGAGCCGACATCATCCACGCCGTCGCCGACGGCGTCTCCATCGCCGACGTCATCGCTCCCGACGCCGACGTTCCAAGCCTCGTTCGTTCTTTCTTTCCCCTAGACGGCGCCGTCAACCACGATGGCCACCGCCTACCTCTCTTCGTCGTCCAGGTCACCGACCTCACCGACGGCGTCTTCCTCGCCTTCGTCTACAACCACGCGCTCTCCGATGGCAGCGCCTTCTGGGACTTCCTCAACGCCTGGGCGGGCATCGCGCGCGGCAGCCTCTCTACTCTATCTCCCCTCCGCCCTTGTTGGAGCGCTGGTCGCCCGACGGGCTGACGCCGCCGCCACCGGTCGTGCTCCCCTATCCCGACCTCACGGGGCTCATCGAGCGGCTGTCCCCGCCGCCGCTGCGCGAACGGATGCTGCACTTCTCAGCGGAGTCCCTGGAGGCGCTCAAGGACCGAGCGCGGCAGGAGCTCCTGGCGGCCGGCGACGCGGCCGCCGTGACCAAGTTCCAGGCGCTGTCCTCCCTGGTGTGGCGCTGCTTCACCCGCGCGCGGCGCCTGGCGCCGGACCAGTCCACCGTATGCCGCGCCGCCATCAACAACCGCACGCGCCTCCGCCCGCAGCTGCCGGCGGAGTACTTCGGGAACACCATCTACGCCATCTCCACGGAGGCGGTGACCGCGGGGGATCTGCTGGCGCGCGGCCACGGGTGGGCGACGGCGGCCGTGGGGCGCGCGGTGGCGGCGCACACGGACGCCGACATCCGGGCGCGCGTGGCGGCGTGGATGGCCAAGCCCGTCGTGTACACGCTCAGGTACTTCGACCCCAACGGCGTCATGATGGGCAGCTCGCCGCGGTTCGAAATGTACGGCTGCGACTTCGGCTGGGGGCCGCCGCTGGCGCCGCGCAGCGGCAGGGCCAACAAGTTCGACGGGAAGGCGTCGCTGTACCCGGGCCGGGAGGGCGGCGGCAGCATCGACGCGGAGGTGGTGCTGACGCCGGAGCACATGGCGCTGCTGGAGCAGGACGACGAGTTCTGGGCGGCCGTCTCGGCGGACAAACCTTGCCCGCCGGCGGTGGGGGAAGAATTGACTGCCCATGGCCGATCAATGTCAGACAGACAGCAAAAGGAGTCGATTTGCCTTTAAGAAACACTTGTTCTGTTATTTCCAGCTTTTGCGTTTGGTTAAGGATTAATCCTCTGATAAACGAATCGAAATAAATATGAGAGGGTATTCTTTCCAGCGATGTGTTGTTTTCATGTTTGTTGAGGGAAATCAACGAAATGGATGTTCATGCACACAGCAGAAAGATTTGCATCGCGCGGCAAGCTTCTGAAGATTTTTGCCTTCAGACTTCAGAGGGTCCTTTTTCCTCCTCTGAAGATGCTGCAACCAGATGTGCTGTTTGAAACTGAATGCAACCAACCAGATGTGTATGTAAAACCTGAATTGCATTGCATTGCGGTCAGAGATTAAGAATGCTAGCTTATCATCGGCGTCGTACAACCGTGGAATATCAATGGATGAGCCTGCCAAAGTCAATCGGTCCAGTGCTACTGCTACTACTATCACTACCAACAGTGGGAGGGAGGAGGCAGGAGAGGAGATACCACTACAAACAACGGGACATGGGAGGGAGGAGACAGGAGAGGAGATGGACAGACACTGACAGTGACGGGTGATCTTCTGCTGAGTGCCTCATTGACAGGTACTAGTATATGGGATCATGGCTTGGAGGCACACACTGACTCGCCACAGCTTGCTTGAAATTAGATGGCCATAATATGGAATGCCTGTCCATTACATGCTGGCCTGGCCTTCAGACTTCCAAAACAAGGAGTTTTTAAAGAACTTGAATTACTATGAGTCTAGGTTCTTTTAGCATAGTGACCAATGTACAAATAAAAAAAAGTATAGTGTGTTTAGCAGAGAGGATTGCCGGTATAAGATTTGGATACTCAGATAATTGTTTTTACTTAGCAAGTAGCCTTTTTAAGCTCATAAATGAAGATGTGCTTGGCAAAAACTCTTCAGAAGTACCGTGTTTAATTTATGGAATAATAAATAGTACAGATTCAATGAAAACTGAGAGATTTTCACAACGTTATGAATGTCTACTAAATGAGAGCACGCAAGCAGCTTTCTGAATTTTGGTCAGATTTCTTCGATGTTGTAAATTACAATTATGCAAAGAACATGTAAATCAATACTTTGCTTGACCAAGATCCCAATTTCACCACTGCACATTAACGTACCATAAGGTAAAATAAGCACAAAAGTTCTAAACTGTACAGTTTGGCTAAATTTCTTCTTCAGTTCAGTTCACCTTTTTACAGCAAGCAACCAAAAGCAAGCACACCTATGAGCAGCAGCGGTTCCTCCCCACATCTTTTTATCTCTGAAGTGTGAGGGGGTGCGACAAGCAAGCTCCCAGCTCCTGTTCGAAGCTCACTCGCTCGCTTCAGCTTCAACCACTTCCGCTTCCGGGGGCGACATCTGTTGCGACTAAAACCAATAGACGTGCCATGCCACACCAGACCACAAAATTCAGCGCTAACCATCAACCTTCCTCGCTTTTTATACAATTTGGGGGTGGATACTCTCTAGACAGTTAGATTTATATATATGGCCATTCCAATCCTGTTTGCTCTCATCGTTGACGTCACAAACTCCCAGCCATATCGGTGGAGCTCTCTCCTGTCTTCTCATTCTGGTTCTTGTCTTCTTCAGTGTCAAGGCAATCATCTTCCAGAGGCATGTGGATGCATATGCCATTGACTGGAAATGCTTCCTGGATTTCATTCATGACAACAATGACATTACTAACACACTAACACTATCTCTTTATTTTTTTTTCATAAAGAACCAGGAGGGGTCCGCAGATTGTTTACCTGATTCGCAGTCTCCTGACCATTGGGATTAAAAAGAATGGGGCGACACCTCTTATCCTCATTCATCAAACTTGAATTTTGAAAATGTGATATCAGTGCAGACCGTCCTTGAATTCTAGCATAAGCCAGCGAGGCTACTTTCTCACTGTTGAACTTCTCCCATTTCTTACCATTAAAAGCCTGCAGGTTACAGGTGTACGTCCATAAATACATCTTTCAAGCTGTTCAGAGTAAGTATACTACTGCTATGCTGATTAACTCAGCTGGACAGGGAACAAGTTCTTAACTCTGCAACTGCAAGTGACTATTGCAAACAGAGGACAAAGGCCAAGAAAGAAAAGTACCTGGTAAAAGGATATAATGTGCACCGGTGATATCATGTTAATAAATGCATATCCAACATTGCATTTGTTCTGCATAAGCACAATAATACAGCATAAGTAAATTAAATAGGTGTGGACTACAAAATACAGGCCCCAAAAATAAAAGAGCAGAACAAATTGGTGTTAAGTCTAGTACCTTGAAATCAATTGGCAGGTAGAAGAAGTCATAAGTTCCTTTGTGAAGCTCATCAATTGCAGCCAGGAGCATCTTAGATGTATATCTGTTAGATTCAGGGAAAAGAAAACCGAATGAACACAACCGACAACTGGCTAGCAAAAGGTTAAAATGAAAACATAATGTGGAAATGCATACTTGTTCGGGATGTTCTTAATCATTAATGTTGTCCGAGTATCATCACCTCTGCGAATCTTCTCCAAATCAAGCTGATACTGCCTCTTGCTATCAGCTTGCAGCACACTGCTGTCAACTCGGCGGTTACGGGCACGGTCAATGGAGCTGTCAAGTCCAAATGTACCAGGCCCATGGTATGGAGTATTAGCGTAAAATGCCTGTCCCAATCTCGGTGACAATATAGGTCTGAAGTTAGTAGAGCTGTTATCTGTCAGACTTCCAATTAGAGAAGAACCAGGATTCACAGAAGCACGACTAGCCATGCCTAGCATGAGGCCTCCCCCATTTCGGCCAGGACCAACACTACCCATGTTCCCAAACCTGACTTGCTTCATAAAAGATGTCTCTGGCGATTCAGGTAAGAAGCCAAAATGGCTCTCGAATGGAGCACCTGAAGGGGCAGAACCAACATGATGATGGTGCTGATCTGAAGAACCAAATAATGAAGCCTGACGGCTACTGTACAAGAATCCTTGGCCCTGAGTGCGACTGCTGGATGACAATGCAGGTCCGATTGCTGGTGGACGCCAAATAGGGGATTTTGAATGTTCTGAATATGGCTTTGGACTGCCCCAGAGAAACTGGGGCCCTGATAAAGTCCCAGGACTAGAACTCATGTGTTCACTGTTGTGATCTTGGTATGAGTGGGAGTGCTGAAATGCAGCTCCTAGGGATTGGTTACCATTTGAGAAGACTTGATCATATTTAGACCGATTGATATCCTTGCCAATAGGAGCAATCTTTGGAGCATTTGAAATCAGTGAAGGCATTCCGATAGGACTCATTCCATTTCCAGTTGGAGATCTCGTGAAAGCTTGCAGCATATTGTTATCTGTTGGACTACTATAGTGAGCCTGAGCCCATGCCCCTGCCACAAGGATTAGAAACAAATAAATTTTTATATATACAGGGGAGGGGATTGACTCCAAAATACATGGGGACAGCATTATACAAAAACTAGTTCCAACAGAAGTACCTGGAGGAGAGTTAGCAACAGGTGAACCAACATGAGGATGTCTGTAGCTTCTGGGCTCCTCTTGGTCCAAATCATGACCAAGCTGCTGCATCAAACTATATCAGAAGAAAACAAGAAGAACACATCAGGTCAGTAAACTACATTAGAAAATTTCAATTATTTAAGTAATGAAGTACTTCACATGTAGGAAAATTAAGTGAAACAGCAACAACAACAACAACAACAACCAAGCCTGTCAGTCCCAAGCAAGTTGGGGTAGGCTAGAGTTGAGACCCAACAAACACCGTCAGTTACGGTTCAGGAACGTCAATAGCCGTTTTCCAAGCACTCCTATTCAGACATAGGTCTCTAGGTATATCCCATTCTTTCAAATCTCTTTTTATTGTCTCTTCCCAAGTCAACTTTGGCCTTCCTCTGCCTCTCCTCACCTTATTATCTTGACTTAGAACTCCATAATGCACTGGTGTCTCTGGAGGTCTCCTTTGTAAATGGCCAAACCACCTCAACCGATGTTGGACAAGCTTCTCTTCAATAGGTGCTACCCCTAGACGATCACGAATATCATCATTTCGCACTCGGTCCATCCTTGTGTGACCACAAATCCAACGCAACATACGCATTTCTGCAACACTCAGTTGTTGGACATGTCTTCTCTTTGTGGGCCAGCATTCTGCTCCGTACAACATAGCGGGTCTAATCGCTGTTCTATAAAACTTGCCTTTTAGCTTTTGTGGTATCCTCTTGTCACAGAGAATGCCAGAAGCTTGGCGCCACTTCATCCACCCTGCTTGGATTCTATGGCTAACGTCCGCATCAATATCTCCATCCCTTTGTAGCATCGATCCCAGATACCGAAAGGTATCTTTCCTAGGCACTACTTGACCTTCCAGACTCACGTCTCCCTCCTCCTGTGCAGCAGTGCCAAAGTCGCATCTCATGTATTCGGTTTTAGTTCTGCTTACTCTAAAACCTTTAGACTCAAGGGTCTGCCGCCACAATTCTAGTTTCCTATTTACCCCCGCTCGGCTTTCATCAACTAACACTACATCATCGGCGAACAGCATACACCAAGGGATATCTCCTTGGATGTCCCTTGTAACCACATCCATTACTAAGGCAAAGAGATATGGGCTCAAGGCTGACCCTTGATGAAGCCCAATCTTAATCGGGAAGTAGTCTGTGTTACCACCATTTGTTCGAACACTAGTCACAGCATCGTTATACATGTCCTTAATGAGGGTAACAGCATCGTTATAAATTAAGTGAAACAGCATGCTCCCAAAACTCAATTTCAGACATTTAGATAGATTCACTCACATTGTATCATTCATGCACTAATGACACATGCATTAAAATGACTCGGGAAGAGGAGTAAAGAAACGGACATCTTAAGTTGCAACTGAATTATTCAAAATGAACCCAGCTGCCAGCCAGCACTGCACTATACATCTATCTTGCAAGCTTATCAGAAGTAGTAACTTTATAAGCCTCTAGAGTATCATCATGGGAATGTGGTATCCAGAACCACAGCAAAATGACAGCTCCAACAAAAAATATTATTCAGAAAAATATTGGTGAGAAACTGTAACATGCAAACAAGCAAATAGTCTCGAAAACTAACTCAAAATCATACTTTCTGCGTGTTCCACCAGGACGACTTGGTTCCAACTTGATCCGCTTTCCAGCTATCTCACTTTTATTCAGTGACCGAAGTGCAGCCTCTGCTGCTCTTACATCATAGAACTCTATAAACTTATGATGTTTCTTGTTTGGTGTCTCTCTTATCTGCAGATAGAAACCAAAGCACCGTCAGCACGAATAGGGAAGGAGGATCAAAAGCAGAATGAAGGGAAACAATACTTTGCATGCTAACCTCCTTTACTTCCCCATATGCCCCAAAAATCTGGCGAACCTCTTCATTAGAAACCGATGGATCCAAGTTAAAAATAACAAGAGTTCCCTGGTTTAAATCTTTGTCAGATGGATTCTCCTGCAAAATCAACACAACAATCATTCGAATAAGTGCTTTTGTTGGTGTGTCTGAAAAACAAAAGCAAAACAACAAACGAACCTTTGGGATGGAAAAATGAATGTCCAGTTTTCTCCTCCTCAAAGGTTTGTTCTGCAATGCTCGCATTGCATTCCGTGCAGCTCTGATATCGAAATAAGATATCATTACAAAGCCCCTGTGCTTTGTTGCAGTGTACAGGGTCCGGATGTCCCCATATTGCTGAAATAACCATAGACCAGAATGAGGTTCAACTTTTCAGTAGCAGAGACATTGAATGTGAGAATGGCACGACCGTGAGCGTATATCATATAACATAATACATGAAGATGTTAAAATCATCAATGCTATGCATATATTTACAATCGCTGCAGTTAATACCTCAAACAAAGATCGCAGTTCAGAGTCCTCGACATTGCTATTGATATTCCTTACAAACAAGGTCCTGGAAGGATGCTCTCCAAATGGATGCTCCCCAGCCACAGTTCCTACAGTGCTTGGGACACCAAAAGGGTTTATGCCATTGCCTCTAGCTCCGTCAACAATACTTGAATTTGCAAAACTAACTGTGATGCTCTCCACAGGGTCAATGTCCAGCTCCATGCCCCCTCCATTGCCAAAGACATCAAACTCCTCCAATTCCTCCGTGGTATTTGTCTGCCCAATGGGCTCAGCATCATCTGTGATCCCCGCGAAAAACTCATCTTCATCAGGCAACAAGTCATCTATCTGTCGAAGATCAAAATCAAACTTGTAGTCCTTCTCATCAGGATCATCAGCAAGCAATTTCATTTTGGCCGAAGTGTCATCCATTGATGGGGTACCATGAGCAGAATCAGAAAAGATCACTGAAAGAAATGGCAGGAGTTGTCATCAGGAACCCATCAAAATGGTAGATTTGTGAGATTTCTGATGCATCGGATTTGAAGTCGCAAAAAAAAAGATGCATCGGATTTGAGATAAATTGACAGAAAAAAAAACCGGAGCATGACTACAGAAGGAATTAATCACCCTATATCATCTTCTCCCTCTCACGCATTTAATTTGCATAACTAGCATTCCCTGGCATCCATTGGTCAATCACCATGAACAAAGATACTCAATGGAAGTTGTCATGCAGAGCATGTAAGAATATGGCTAGAAACTTAGTGTGGTTCAAGTGCATTATTATATTATGAAGATGGGAAGCAGAACACATACACTTTTCATGAGAAAGAACTGGCAGTGAGGTTGAGAATAGGCTTGTATCGCCAAAACCAGCACGAGCATTGAGCAGCGGTGGCAGAGGGCCCCTCCAAGGGTTGTTATTTGCGGCCATCTGTCGTGACTTTGAGGCGGTAGGCACGGCAAGACCTGATACAATTACAAAGTTAAAGCAATTGCATTGAGAAATACACAGGAAGAAGACATCAAGCAGGAAGGTGGAATGTGTGATAGTCGCGGAATATGACCTGGTGGATTAAAATGATCTGACGATCGATCCATTACAGCATTCGCATTGGCAGGAAGATACCTGCAGGAGTAAACAAAAAGGGTTGAGCATATCTCATCGTCTGTCATTTACTCATTTGGGTTGGGTCATGCGCAGAAGAGTGAAGTTTATGGCAAAAACCGATTTTTTTAGGGGCGGGGCCAGGGAGTTGATTGTGCAACTGGTGGACACGGCAATCTCTGAGAACAAAAAGGTGGGTAGTTGCAATCTGTTGGTTAGAACGAAGTTTGATCTAAGGTGAAGGGAAAAAAAAAGGCTTTTATATTATTATTTTGTTTGGCACATGGGATAGTCAAACATGCAAGGTCTTGAAAGAAAGGAATTGGATAGACGCAAACGCAACAAAGTTTGACCCAGAAATAGCGATGAGGAAGACGGAAGCAATCTAATCCAATCCAATCATCGGTCACTGGGTAATCATCAGAACGAGCGGAGTAGGAGTAGAACCGAGGAGGATGAACAGTGGGACAGGTAGGTGGATTAGTCACTGAAGCTGGCAAGGACGGATTTTTGCGTTGGTTCTTGTTGTTCCTTGGGTTGAGGGAGAGAAGCGAAGTCCCCGAGGATTGGGAATCGGCAGCAATCTCTCTCGAGGCCATCATCGTCATCATCAGAACGGAAAAAGAGAAGAGATGGAACCAAAGAGGGAGGGAAGATAACTCACCAGAGCAGGCGGAGGCGGAACCCTAACCCTGGAAGTGAGAGAAATCGAAATCTTTCCCTCTTGTCGGCGGCGGCGGGCCGAAATCAATCGCTCTTGCGGCCGATTGTGTCTCTCCTTTCCTTCCTTCCTCTAGTCCTAGTCCCCTACTAACACAAAGGACTCCGACTAGAGAGTTTTATAAACAAGAAGACGACCGACGAGACACACCAACACAAAGGCTTGGGCCGAAATTTCTCTCGCCTCTCGCCTCTCGCTCTGCTGCCTGCCTGTGTGCCTCTCCTCTTCCTCTCCTCTCCTCTCCTCTCCTCTCCCAAGTAATTGCAGTTCAGTTTCTAATCTAGTTTATGATGGTCTATGTTATTATTTATATTTATATATATATACCATATATGTATATATAATATATATACACATGATAATAATATATATGATGATGAGTATAGACTGGAGGGAGACGACAGACCAGAGGAGGCCAATAAATAAGATATTTTTTAATAAAAAATAAATAATATATATAGTAATATTATAAATCGATCGACCAGAGTGAAACCAACAAAAAGGAAGAGAGAGAGAAAAAAAAGAAAGAAATCCATCTAGCGACGGCCAGCTATGATGATTGGTGTGAGCCTGGACCGGGAGCGGGCGCCCGCGTTTTCATCTCCACGTGCGCCTTCCACCTCCTCTGCTGCTCGACGAGCATGACACGTGGGCCCCGCCTCAGACGGAGCCTCACGTGTCAGTGGGGGTACGGGTGCCCGGCTCCGTCGGACGGACTTGGTGGACAAGTGGCGGGCCCATGCGCGCTGCCAAAGCCAAGTGGGTCACGCCTGTCAGTGACGCCGACGTCATCTAATCTAATCTGTCCTACTACTCCTATCTGGATTGGAGTGGCGGCTGGCGTCCGCGCCTCCTTCCTCGACTCGGAGTGGTGGGGTGGGTGATGCGAAGCCTACTACCAACGCATTTGCATTTCAAATTAAATAAATTAATGGATTGATAGTGATAACATCTCCAATAAAATACTGCTCCCTATGCTTCAAATTATAATAATTATATGTACCTAGAAAAGCCTAAAGGACTTATAATTTGGAACGGGTTGAACATCAGATACCTATTGTTTTTTTTTATTACAATTTCTCTAAAGAACAATATGGTCCTGGGGCTCCTGCTTCCGAATAAAAAAAACATTATGTGTTTTTCAAAAACAAACATTATGTCCTCCTTTATAACTTGGGTTTTTTTGTTTTCTCTGTTTTTCCTATACAATTTTTGTATGTTTTCTGTTAATTTTCTGTATTTTAGATGGGCTTTATTTATATTTTCTACATAATACGAGATATCTTGCCAAAGGTAAATATTGTACTCCCTCATTCCAAATTATAGAAAATTTTAGTTTTCTACATACATACCATTTTGCTATGTCCACATACATAGTAAAAGCGAGAGCCAACCCATTTTTGTGTTGGCACGTGACTGCAATGATGTTTTGTGTTTTCTTTTGCAAAGTAGTGTTTATAGGTGAAGATTTTTTATGGTTTAGTGAAGTCTACATCAATGACTTTTGAACCCATATCCGACCCTGGCAAAAGCAATATATCTAGAAAAAGACTAAAACGTCTTATAATTTGGAATGGAGAGAGTGCAAGGATCTTTCTTTCATTTTTGTTGGTATATGTAAGAACAAAAATAGATTGATAGGAGCTGTCCAAGAGCTCACTAGAACAACTCCCTAACTCTTTTTTTGCAAAGAAAAAAAGAAACGGTCCTCCAACAGTTTTGTAGCTAAACTCCATAAAGATAAGCACTTGATAAATCTCCTCTTCAATTCACACGTATGCATGTGTTTCGAGTTGCTATCCGTCCACGCGCAAGCTTTGCCACGGTATTCGCGCACTTTTCCTCCTCTCCAGCCCAATTTTTCCTCCTATTCAGTTTTTAAGTTTTAGGAAGCTAATTGTTCGAAACAAATAGAGAAGTACTAAAATAGAGCTTGTTGTTTATTTTGTTCATCTAGCATAATAATTGGTTTACCAAGTAATTTTTAAGGAGTTTTTGGAGATGCTCTGAAATAACTTAAATATCATCTATCGAGAAAAACAGTATTATTCTATCCTCTTTATACACGTCTCAAAAAAAACCTAGTTGCTTGATTTAGAACACACATATTATCTCCATTCTTACCCTCATACGAGGAGTTAAGGTCTTGTTTGTCTCTGGTAGTGATTGTTAATTTGAGCTTTCATAATCCCTTGTAGAAATAAAGAACTAACTTTCATCTCATATTCCATAATTAGGTTGTTTACATTCTACAATCCGACAACCTACAAACCATGGGTTTTTTTGCACTATGGCATACAAACTTACCTATGATGCCATTATAGGGTTCCTTCTTCTTTTTCCCCTCCCACCAAACTCATCTTTGTTCGTCGTGTCTTTGCCACTGTCTTTGGTGGAGTTAGAGCAAATCCGACGAGTGCGCCTGTCTTGTGGGTGCACGAATTTGTGACCCATGAAAACTCAAACCACATGTAATTATGTTTTAAAATGGAGGAATTACTATAATGATACATAAATTGTAATAACTTGTATTAAGCAATGCAAGCACAATAAAAAAAACTGATTTGATTTAGTCAGCCATTGCATGACGATTACATATAGATCTATCCCCAGGAAAGAGGAAGCCAATATTAATTTCCGATGTGACTTGTTGCACTTGGCTCTCTACATCTTGTACCTAGTTCATTTCTACATCTGACTGTCTAGCAAGATAGATTGCTTAACCAATTGACTAACTCACTAATTTTTTTTCTCGCTATCCAATCCAATCACTCCCTGATACGTCACAACACTAACTTGCATTGGGTTGCTCGAACCGTGCCAACTCTGATGACTCATATCCTATCTTTGCTTTGCAAGCATCTATAAAATCACATTGCACTGTGTGCATACTACTACTATCATATATTGTATGTACTACTCTCTTCTTAGTTATGGCTCAATGGCCCTGTTCATCCGGCTTATAATCCGTACTTTTCAGCTTGATTTTTTAGCTGGAACAGTGTTTTTCTCTCACGACAAATCAGCCAACAGTGTTTTTCAGCTGGTGTTTTTCTCTCACGACAAATCAGCCAACAGTGTTTTTCAGCTGACTTATAAGCACAGCCGAACGGGGCCAATATGGCTTAAAAATTATTACTCCTGTGTTCTGAATGCCAAATAGGAGGAAGCTAAATATGGGGTAACATAATAGCTAATGAGGACAATTGGTGGTTAGAGCCCCTTAACTCTTATTAGCTTATTATTATGATTAACCTATGTTTAACCCATTATCACTGTTCGTCCTAACTACTAGTGATCAGAGTTAGCAAGCAACCAAATGCAAGTTAGCTTATTATATGATTAACCTATGTAAGTTTAACCCTTCAGTTTCGGTATTCTTCTTCCCCCTGGAAAACGCATTTGGAAACATTGCTAGCTCTCCCTCTCCTAACATTTGCCGGCGCTGCTGAATGATTATCAAAAGGCACCTCAAACAGTAATACAGGATGGAGAACGGTCTGTCTGCGTCACAGTTCCAGACTTCCAATATATCTTTTCGCTACATGACGATTTCTATCCATCGATGCGACAATTTGCTCGCCTCACAAATCTGTTCCTACTACTTTTTATTTATTTATTTAGTATTGTCGGTCCAGTCAAGTTTATTTATTTATGTGCTATATCTATATATGTATTGCTTATAGTATGACCTAATCGTACAGGACAGGGTTGCCAATCAGCAATCCAATCAGAAGACAAATCCCGCAACAACCAACACATGGCCCACACCACTAGCGTACCACAATCAGCCGCCTGTCCCTGCCTGCTAAAAGCTTCAGAAACCGACAGCAGGAGCCACTGAAGCAAAGCTTCAGAAACCAACAGCCATGCATTTGTAATTTGCCTGCCTGCCCCCAATTAATTAAGCTGCTAAATATCACATATATCAGGAATTCAGGATGAGGATGATGCAGTTATATATCACATTCCATCCATCCCCTTTCCTGCCTGTCTTTTCCTGACGTGTCACTCCACATTGCATCATCAACATCACTGCATCTAGGAGCCAAAGCATGTATGTAACTAACACATCAGTTAGTCCTCTATACGCATGTACGTAACCTGTCATTTATTCCCATGCTAATGTGCTTCTGTACGTTATGGTTATGCACACTAGTGTCTAATACATTCTACAGACTGCAGAGCTAGCATTACAGCTGAGGACCCAAGAGCCAGCAGAATCTGTAATGTATGTTTCATTCTGCCTCTCTCTTTCGACCAAGATTTATTCTGCCTTCTACTTCTACACAACACAGCTTATAAACTAGTGGAGTACATAGTATACACAGGCGAGGAGGATCGGAGGCTACTGCATAAAATCGCTACTCTTTCTCATCCACGGCAGCAGCAGGCTCGCTGCTGGTCGCCACTCCATTGTCATGTGAAAAGTGGGACTTCAATCCAATCCAGCACTGGTAGTAATCGAGGTCTCGACACGGGGAGTCCAGAGCCCATCGGCACACGCGAGGGATAAGCGAAGACTCAAACATGAACGCTAATGTACCACTGAGCCTGAATGGCTCGTTGAGACCAGCACGGCTGATTGTCGCCTCATATGTCTTGGTGTCTGGCCCATGTGGTGTCATGCAGCTGTGAAGGCTGGCGCCTCCAGGAAGAAAACCATCAGCCTTAGCCTGCACAGGTTCACAAACACAGACTACTATCTTGTTATGTACCCTCCTTGTGAAACCTGATCTTCACGACTGATGCATTGCATTCCAAATGCCAGAGAGAGAGACAGCCATTCATCTGGTTCCTCTTACCTCGTATATCCCATAAATGAGGCCCATGAATTCGCTCATGCAGTTGCGGTGGTAGTACGGAGGGCGGAATGTATTTTCAGCAACCAGCCATCTAGGTGGGAACATCACGAAATCAAGCAACGCGACGCCAGGCTTATCAGTTGGTGCAGTTAGAACTACAAATCAATTGAGCAAAGCATACGAGGCACAGAATTGTTAGTGGTAGGCCTGAAGATGCAGCGGATTCCACAGAAACCAAACCCTACCGTGAAAATGAGTTACCTGTGTTTACTGATGGGTCGCCATGGTCAAAGAGGACGGTATTGAATGGACAGAACTTACTCAGATCATACTGGAAGGAAACACAATGGAGTCACCAAAAAAGAGCAGACACATTTTAATGACAAGTGCAAAGGACACAAGAGGTACTAGCTTAGAATTTGAGCTACAATGGATACCTTGTAAGGGACATAATTCCCATGCCACGCGACCACATTGAATGGAGAAAAATCCTGTGTGGCAGTGAACAGCTCGCCACCATACTTCTGCACTATTGTGTATCCAGGGTGGTGGTCCTGCTCAAACCATGCTGTCGGGGAAAGGAAATCCCTCGGTGAAGCCAAGCCATTGGCACCTGCACACACAGTCAGAGTTAGGTATACTCTTTTGGATTCTCGGTGTGACAAAATCGGAAAAGGGAAGCCATAAAAAAGAAAGGCATGGGCACTATTACCAATTGGGCCAAGATCAGGGAGCTGAAAATGGGTGCCGAAGATCTCAGAGACGTAGCCACGCGACGGGCCATCTGGCAAGTCGACAGCAAAGCGGAAACCTTGAGGAATCACGACGATCTCGCCGGGTGAAACGAGCAGCTTTCCGCACTCGGTTGTGATCAATAACCCTGGGCTTGTGTGAAGGCAAAAGAACATGACAGATAGTGAACATGTGCTTCATTATCATTTCCACAGAGAAAGAGAAGGTAAGCGCTGCTGAATAGACATTGCACCAAATATGCTTATGACCCTCCCTGCAACAGCGACGGGGCAAGCATTTGCTTTTGGCTTTGAAATCGTGGAGATAATAATAAAGGCAGGATGGAAGGACATGGAGTGGCACAGGAGGAACACTGAAAGCGACGCCAACAGGATTTAATTTGTTTTGGCCTTTGAGGGAGCAACAAAAGCATGTGATGTGATTACTAGTCTAGTGGGGTAGTGGTAGTTGAATTGTCCGGTGACAAAAGACTAGTATATATGTGGAAATTTGAAGCAAAAGAATATGTAGTTCAAGTGTTAGCTGACAGACAGACACTAGAGGAGAAGAGGTTCAGAAGAATGTAATAACGGGAATGAAATCCTGATTAATTAGGTGATGGAAGACCTTACTTCCTTGCTGGGGAACAATGAGGAAGTCACCGTCGGCATTGCAGAAGGCGCATCCATCCATGGACTTGTTAGCAGCATACCTACGTTACGTTACGTTACGTTACGCCCATGAGATTGAGTCAACTTGTAGTTGCGTGTAAGATAAGAAGGAGCGGCAGGGGAGGGGAGAGGAAGCACGACATGTGGATGGCGTATCCGTGTCGGAGGCAAGAGCTGCCGGCGCCGCAGACGGTGTAGAGCCCGTCGATGAAGTCGAGGGGCGGGTGGAGGGGCACGTCGGCGGGCCTCCAGCGCAGCTGCGTGGGCGTGGCGACGGTGGTGGCGCGGTCGAACTCGCCGACGAGGCGCTCGTTGGTGGGCTTCCGCGGGTAGAAGGGCTCGTGGGTCACCGACGGCTTGATCCGGTACAGCCACCTGCAGCGGAAGCAAGAGCAGGAGGAAAATGAATCCGATCCCCATCCCATCTCCAGTGGAGACAGACAGAGAGACGTACGTGCGGAGGTTCCGGACGCGCGGGGTGGTGAAGGAGGTGCCGGAGAGCTGCTCGGCGTAGAGTCCCAGCGGGCACACCAGCGGGCTGTTCTGCCCCACGGGGAGCGACCCCGGCACCGCCTCCGACGAGAAGCTGTTGCCCAGCCCCGAGAGGTAGCGCAGCTCCGGCAGCGCAGGAGCAGGACGTGGCTGCTGCTCCTCCGTGGCCATTGCTAATCGCAGCGCAGAGGATCCAAGGAGGAGACGGGGCAAGGCCAGGCAGCAGAGCAGAGCAGAGCAGGCAAGAGCTAGACGGCACGGCTTCCCTCCCTCCTGCCATAGTACTCTACTACATGTTTATCCTCATCTGGACCGTCCGATCAGGGAAGCGGCGACCCAGATCCCTGCTGTTGCTTTATAATACAGTAGTACTTCTCCGGCATTCCTTCCATTTCCATCCCACCACAATTTCCTGATTTATTAACAATTTTTGTTCGTCGTTATATATTGCTGGAGTTATCAGACACATTCTGAACCAGACAGCACCGGACCCAATTGCATGCATCTGCCAGCCACACTTGAAATGCAGGTAGCTCCTCTCAAAATCTTGAATGAAAAACAAACACTACCTTTACAGCAAACATCAAAGCTAAAGTACACTAGTTTACATTTACTGATTTACACAACACACTCGTGACAAAAGAGCCTTATATATTCCATTCATTCAGTTGGAAATACAGCTTCTCTCTGCTCTGGAAAACACCTTCCAAACTCTTTGCACAACACACACACGCAACACACCACGATCATGTAATGAGGCTAACCTCATGCCACTTCTGTAAATGAGCTGAACCTCACCAAACTCAACTGCAGGAAGTGGCTTCGTTGACTACTCTTCTATACCATGCCTGTGCTACTATACATTGCCAACTTGACCTGAACTCCAGCCTGAGAACACTGGCCTCCAAATACCTGCAACACCGAGTGCCATGCCACCACAAAATTCAGACACCTCCAAATACTTGTCACTGCAGGTGAGCAATTTTAGCCCCTTTTTTTCAAAAAAAAAAAAAAAAACTTCTCTCCAAGAATCCCACAGCACAGCCGGTATGCAGTTTCTTTCTTGAGCTCAAACAGGGAACACAACAGCCATTGGGAGCATTGGCTCATCTGCATTCCGCTTCCTTCTCTATGAACCAAAGCTCACACAAAGTAGCCCAGAGTAACCAAACCAGCCCCCACCTAACATGCACCAAATCGCCTTTGGAAGGGATTCATGGGTTTCACAGGGCACCGCATTTTGCTCATACACTTTGCATATATACATGGGATTTATCATGCTGCACTTAACAGTGCTGCACACCCATACATGCATCCGTAGCTCTTGTCAACCCAAAGCCTGGATTTCTCCTCATTTCATCCTCATACAAGTATACAGCACAAGCCATGAGGGGTTTCCAGCTGCTACTCATAGTGGCATTGCTTGCCGGGGGGTTGCACTGCGCAAGAACAGCAGCACCACCAGCAGATGCACCGGAGACTGCACCAGAGTCTCCCGAACCACCACCAGCAGATCAGCAAACGCCACCGCAGGCGCCTGGGCCAACACCTCCTCTTCCTCCTCCTCCTCCTCCACCTCCACCTCCACGACGGCGGGGATCACCACACCGACGACCACCGGCACCACCAAAGCAGGATCCAGGACCACCGGCAGCACCAAACCAGGATCCAGCACCACCGGATCAGAAGGATCCGGCACCGCCAAGGTTGGTTGTGCCACCACAGGACCCTGCTGGGGTGGCAGCGCCGGCATCACCTGGAATGATCAACCGCACTACGGGCTGTACTACACTCCTTGTACTTGGAGACTCAACCGTGGACCCTGGAAACAACAACCATCTGCCCACCACAGCCAGGGCAAATTTCTTGCCCTACGGCGTGAACTTCTACGGACGCAGGCCGACTGGCCGATTCACCAATGGCCGGTTAGCCACAGATATGTTAGGTAACAAGATCCATCCCCTTTATCTCCCTTGCTTATGATACTACCACTACTCTGTTTTTACAGCATGTACAGATAGATGTTGCATGATGCTAGAACAGGATCATGCGCATTCATGAATCCATGAAAACACTGCATTGCCCTTTCAAGGTGACTAATGTTTAGGATACTTGACTGACAGCTTTGATGTTATGCAGCTGAGAAACTAGGCATATCGAGGATTATTCCAGGTTTCTTTGACCCGAATCTGAGGTTGGCCCAGCTCAGGAGGGGTGTGAGCTTTGCATCAGGCGGCTCCGGATATGACGACAGCACTGCCAACAGAATAGTATGTCATCATAACATGATTGCACCAGCAATAAGATCCATCTCAACAGAACTGTAAATATCAATGCTACATGATTAAAACAAAAAATAGTTGTTACATTGATTTAACTGGTAAGGCTATGATATAATTGATGAAGATCGAAATCAGATTTGAGCTATTCAAGCATTATACAGTAGATGGGGTAATAGAGCATATTTATCTCTTATAGGTGTTTAGGTTACGCACACTAGTGCGAGCAATTTCACTTTGAGTTTCTGAACTACTAACCAGCTAAGCTTCCTACTTATAGAATGTGATGTCATTCTCTGCACAACTGCGCAACCTTTTCCGTTACAAGCTACTCATCCGAACACTGCTTGGACCAAGAAGAGCAGAGCGACTTGTTAACAGGGCTGCCTTTGTGATAAGCTCTGGTACAAATGATTTGCTTTCAGTCTATCTTGCAACAAATCGCTCAAATGCAATTAGTATGGAACCGTATGAGAATCACCTGATAGCACACGTCGCTAATTATACCCAGGTACACGTTTCCATTGTCAAACTAGCATTTGGCATATCTGTTATCTGTATGTAATAATTTGTAGCCCATACCATATGTCTCAGGCCATGATAATGCTTGGAGGAAGGAGATTTATTTTTGTCGGACTGCCCCCGATGAACTCCGCCTATGTTGACTGGAAGACTTTCTTAAGTCGTCTCAACATAGCCGGTCCCAAGCCCGGGTAAAGGAGGAGGGTGTGTTAAGGTCTGGCAAACCAACAGTAAAAAACAGCCACTCTCATGGATTTGAAACCCACAAGAGATTCGTTGGGGCGTAACCCTCTTAGCGACGCGCTACATCGGAACCCGGGTGTGGTGTTAAATGGGCAAGGGCCGGGTCGTCATCCCCTTAGTGGCGCGTCGTATCGTGACCCGGGTACGATGAAAAATGAGCAAGGGTCGGGCCGTCGCAACCTTAGTGGCGCGCTACATCTACGCCCGGGTGTAGTGAAAAATGAGCAAGGGTCTTCGCACTTCCCTCGACGGGTGCGAAGGGTAAGAAAGCTAGCCGAGCCAACTAGGATTCGTCTAGGTAGCTGGAATGTAGGGTCCCTAACGGGTAAGCTAAGAGAGCTAGTCGATGCAGCAATTAGAAGGCGTGTAAATATTCTATGCGTTCAGGAGACTAAATAGAAGGGCCAGAAGGCGAAGGAGGTGGAGGATACTGGCTTTAAACTTTGGTACACGGGGACAACATCGGGTAGGAATGGTGTAGGCATCTTGATCGATAGGAGCCTTAAGGATGGAGTCGTTGATGTTAGGAGGCAAGGCGACCGGATTATCTTGGTCAAGCTGCTAGTTGGAGATTCGGCTCTGAATGTGATCAGTGCCTATGCGCCTCAGGTAGGTCTTAGCGAGAGCACCAAGAGGCAGTTTTGGGAAGATCTTGATAGCATGGTTAGTATCGTGCCTATCAGCGAGAAACTCTTTATAGGAGGAGACCTCAACGGCCATGTTGGTGCGACTAATGTAGGTTTCGAGCGGGTGCACGGGGGGTTCGGGTATGGTAGTAGGAATCAAGAGGGGGAGGATGTTTTGAACTTCGCGCTGGCCTATGACTTGTTGATAGCGAACACCCTCTTTAGGAAGAGGGAATCTCATCTAGTAACCTTTCGTAGTGGACAACACTCGAGCCAGATCGACTTTATCCTTGCAAGGAGGGAGGATAGACGTACTTGCTTTGATTGTAAGGTGTTACCTGGGGAGTGTGTTGTCCCTCAACATAAGCTTGTGGTGGCGGACTTTCGCTTTTGGGTACGTGTCCACCGGGACAAACGGGCCAAGATTGCGAGAACGAAGTGGTGGAAGCTTAGAGGGGAAGCAGCGCAGATGTTTAAGGAGAGGATGCTAGACGAGGGACCTTGGGAAGAAGGAGAAGATGCCGACGACATGTGGCTAAAGATGGCAACATGTGTCCGGAAGGTGGCTTCGGAAGTGTTTGGCGTGAGTAGGGGAGGCAAACGGGAAGCGAAAGACACATGGTGGTGGAATGACGAGGTGCAAAGGGCTATTAGGGAGAAGAAGGAGTGTTTCAAGCGTCTCCACCATGACAAGAGTGTAGCCAACATCGAGGGCTATAAAATAGCGAAGAGGGTTGCAAAGCGAGCTGTGAGTGTAGCAAAAGGTCAGGCGTATGATGACCTTTATCAGCGGCTAGGCACGAAGGAAGGGGAGAAGGACATTTATAGGATGGCTAGAATCCGCGAGAGGAAGACAAGGGACATCAACCAAATAAAATGCATCAAGGATGGGACAGATCGACTTCTGGTGAAGGATAAGGAAATCAAGGACAGATGGAGAGAGTACTTCGACAAGCTGTTTAATGGGGAGAATGAGGGTCATGCCCTTGAGTTGGATGACTCATTTGACGATACCAACAGACGTTTTGTGAGGAGAATTCAGGAGACAGAGATCGGAGAGGCTTTGAAGAGGATGAAGGGAGATAAAGCGATGGGCCCTGATGGCATCCCCATTGAGGTGTGGAGATACCTAGGCGCCAGAGCGATAGTATGGTTAACTAAGCTTTTTAACCTTATTTTTCGGTCAAACAAGATGCCTGAAGAATGGAGGAGAAGTATATTAGTACCTATCTTCAAGAACAAGGGAGATGTTCAAAGTTGTACTAACTACCGTGGGATTAAGTTGATGAGTCATACGATGAAGCTCTGGGAGAGGGTTATCGAGCATCGCCTAAGGAGAGTGACACATGTGACCCAAAATCAGTTTGGGTTCATGCCTGGTAGGTCGACCATGGAGGCGATTTTCTTATTACGACAATTGATGGAGAGATATAGGGAGCAGAAGAAGGACTTGCACATGGTCTTTATTGACCTCGAGAAGGCATATGACAAAGTACCGAGAAATGTCATGTGGTGGGCCTTGGAAAAGCACAAAGTCCCAACTAAGTACGTTACCCTCATCAAGGATATGTACAGGGATGTGGTGACGTTTGTCCGAACATGTGATGGCGACACCAGTGACTTTCCAATTAAAATAGGACTGCATCAGGGGTCAGCTTTGAGTCCTTATTTATTTGCTTTGGTGATGGATGAGGTCACAAGGGACATACAAGGTGATATCCCTTGGTGTATGCTCTTTGCTGATGATGTGGTGCTAGTTGACGACAGCAGGGCGGGGGTTAATAGGAAGTTAGAACTATGGAGGCACACGTTAGAGTCGAAAGGGTTCAGACTTAGTAGGACTAAGACCGAGTATATGAGGTGCGATTTCAGCGCGACTAGGCACGAGGAGGGAGACGTTAGCCTCGATGGGCAAGTGGTGGCCAAGAAGGATACTTTTCGGTATTTAGGGTCGATGCTACAAAAGGATGGAGACATTGATGAAGATGTTAGGCATAGAATTTCAGCCGGTTGGTTGAAATGGCGTCAAGCTTCTGGCGTTCTCTGTGACAAAAGGGTGCCTCAGAAGCTGAAAGGTAAGTTCTATAGGACGGCGATTCGTCCGGCGATGTTATATGGTGCTGAGTGTTGGCCTACAAAAAGGCGACATGTCCAGCAATTGAGTGTAGCGGAGATGCGTATGTTGCGTTGGTGTTGTGGGCACACAAGGAAGGATAGAGTACGGAACGATGATATTCGGGATAGGGTTGGGGTGGCACCAATTGAGGAGAAATTGATTCAACATCGGTTGAGATGGTTTGGACATGTCCAACGGAGGCCTCCTGAGGCGCCGGTGCGTAGTGAAGTTCTAAAGCGGGCCGATAATGTAAAGAGCGGTAGAGGTCGACCTAAACTAACTTGGGACGAGTCCGTTAAGAGAGATCTTAAGGAGTGGAATATCCCCAAGGATTTAGCTATGGACAGGAGCGCTTGGAGATTAGCAATCAACGTGCCTGAACCGTGACATCTTTTGTCTTGTGCCCTTTATGTCCCTTTATGTGTCTCCCTGTTTCTCGTCTCTTTTGGGTTTCATCTCTAGCCTACCCCAACTTGCTTGGGACAAAAGACTATGTTGTTGTTGTTGTTGTGGACTGCCCCCGATGGGTTGCTTGCCAATTGCCCGAACTTTGGTGGGCACAGGATCAGACAGATGCGACGAGACATTGAATCAGCTTGCAACTTCGTTCAATTCAAAGCTGATTCAACTGTTGAATTTCATAAATTTTCAGCACCAGATAAGAACTTCATACATAGACACCTATACTACTATACATTCCGCGACGGTGAATCCTAATGCCTTTGGTATGCAGAAGTTCTCTTTCTTGTATGTACCACAGGTATAAGAAGTATATATTTTAAAGGTCTGGCTAATCGATTGCTTGTGTTTCGGGAATGGTAGGCATAACAGAAGTGTCAAGAGGGTGCTGCGGATCGGGGGTGATCGAAGTTGGGCAAACATGCAGAGGACGAAGAACATGTGGAGACCCTAGCAAGTACCTATACTGGGATGCTGTCCATCCAACGGAGACGACGAACCAAGTCATCGCAACTGCGATGATGGATTCCATTAGAGAACTCTACAGCTAGGCTAAAGTGAAGACGGCCGTGCTTTGGAGTCTGGATTTGACATCTTCATCAAAGATGAAGGGAAGGCTAGTTTAATCAGAGTCATGTGTATCCAAATGTACTAGAGCTTAATATACATATGTAGTCTAGTTTGAACTGGAAGTGAGGTAAGTTATAGTGATTTGAGAGAGGTGAGAGATTACCAGCAGTGTCAAATTGCTGAGCAGTGTCGACCGATTAGTTGGGTGAGTGATGCCAATCTTGTTAGAAATGCGCATTGGTATGGTAATATACAGAATTGAACCAGAGGCCACCTCTTGTTTTCCTGAAACAGCAAAGGAGTCTAGATTGAGGCCAGTATGCAGTTGGGGGCTTTTCATAACCCAAAGGAAAAAAGATGAAAAAAAATGCAAACAAACCACTACTGCACTTGCTATCATCCATTCCATGATAGGGATCAGAGGATGTCACCTAGACTTAGAGGGCATTGCGCACGAGGCAGGGCAACTGGCTACACGGGCTAGAATCCATACCATACGGATGGAGATTGATGGGGCCGACGTGCGGGCGGCAGAGGTCGTCGGTTGGCAGCGGCACGGGTTGAAGCCAACAGCTGCTGGGGGGCCCGGACCTGACAAACGGCTTGCCTTGTATCCGTTTCTGTTTCCTCGCTACCCTCACCCAGAGAGGAAGACGCCACAGGTCAGTCAGTCAGTCCTAGCCAGTCAAGTAGATGCAGTGTGAATTTTATGACGATTGCTGAACAGCACCAGTCAATCTATGGATCACAGATTTGAAAACCAACCACCCAGTTCGATTCAGTTCGCAGGAACAGAGCCGACCATAACCATAGGCATATTTCTGATACTACTATAGCAACAATTAACACCTCAACGAAAAAGGCATCACCACCTTCATTTTTTCACCATACGGCGAAACTTAAACAGGCACTGCAAGCTCAAATGGATTCACAAACACAGCCAATGTGAGAGGAAAAAAAAATAGTAGCATTAAGAGAGACTAGGCGGTCACGGAACGTATAGCATCAGTCAGACAGAACACCTGCTGCTGCTGTACATAATTCGACATGCTTCTTCTTTACGATAATCTTAAAACTAACAGTCCCAATCACCAGCCTTCAGGATAATAATAATAACTAGATAGGATCATAGGAGCCTAACACTACCGCTTCCTTGACTGAAATATATGTCCACAGCCCGACTTCGCCCAACAGATGGTAATATCGCTTGTGCCTCATTCCTCTTCATCGACATCCACCAGCTCGTACTCCACCAGCGACATGTTGTTGTCTTGGTTCACCTTGAAATCGGCAGGCTGAGTCACCTCAATCCGGCCCCACTTGTCTACTGCCAGCCTCATGGTGCCCTTGAACATGTCAATCTTGGCGTTGCGGAAGATCACTGTTGTATCTGGCTTCAGAAGGTCAACTGTCCACAATCACCCCAAAAAAGGAAAGCACGGTTAGATTGTAACCAACCAACCAACAATGATGGAGCAATCTTTCATAGATTCCATGCAGGGAATTTGATAGAGAAAACACCAGGATTAGTGCAATCTGTAATTAATTAATCTAAACGACACAATGTCATGTGCACACCAGAAAGAGTTATCATGCAGGAGAAAACCGACGATTTTCCATAGCAATAGCAATCACAAGCAGTTTTCAAATGATGCAATGCCACGTGAAAATCAGAAAGAATCGTCACAAAACCGACAATTCTTCATAAAAGCAAGAACCATCAGTTTTGAAAACGCAAAATCATGGGTTGTCATTACTCAGGGGAAACTGGCAAAGTCTAAAACAAAAGCAACATCCAGCGGTTTCAAATGACACGATATCATGAGTCATCATTTAGGGGGGCAACCAACGACGCTTCTGTCTATTAACTCCGTCCAACAGTTTCTGCATGGCATCACGTCCGACGTTTCTATCTACTAACTCGGTCCAACAGTTTCTGCATGGCATCACGTCCGAGTTATGTTACCACCGTGTGACAGGACAGAGGTCACCCAGAGTTTCACATATTGATTGAAGGCTCACAAAGCACAAAGCACATATGGTCAATCAGCATCTCCAAAATAGCAACTTTAAGTGAAAGGGATAGTAACAGTAGGAGCACACACAAGATAATGGGGCATAGTAAGCAGATGGATCTAATCAAAACAGGGCAGAAACTATGATATATAGATGTACTCTATATGCAATGTAGGCACCAGGTAGATGATGCTCATTGTGTATTAATAACTATGAAAAAAAACACAAATGTACCCTATATGCAATGTAGGCACCAGGTAGATGATGCTCATTGTGTATTAATAACTATGAAAAAAAACACAAATGTACCCTATATGCACATGAAGAAGCATGAGAAAAAGCATTCGCATCCGGGTCGTAAGGCTAGCGCCAGATCTGCAATCGTACTACATGTGTGATGTAATCCGACTAGGAGATCAGTTAGTGGATGGATGGATGGAATCGGAAGCGCGAGCGATCCATGAGCGAGAGATCGCAGGCAGCATACCCTGTTCGTTGCGCGCGGTGACGAGGACGGTGCCGGTGCTGTCTCCGACGAGGCACTCGGCGACGCGGGTGCGGGCGAGGTGCGTGGAGGGCTTGTCGAGGACGGTGCGGGCGGAGACGACGCGGGCGGTGAGGGTGTGGCCGTGCGTCTGGGGGCGCAGCTGGTCGACGGTGGTGAAGACGGGCTTGCGCAGGGTCTTGGCGCCGTCGGCGGGGCCTGGGGCTGGGCCGCGGCGGACGTAGCCGGTGCCGGGAGGCGGGGCGCCGCGGCCTCGGAAGGAGGGGCGCCTGGGAGCCGTCGACATCGGCGATCCTCCCTCCAAAACCCTAGCGGCGGTGTGGTGGCGGCCGATTCGAGAAGACAAGCTTTTGTTGCGAGGTGGGGTATTTGATACTGCTCCACCAAGACAGGCACGCACGAGCACGACGCATCGGATGGAGAGAGACGGGAAGGGTGGGTCCAAGACGATACGACGCCTCCTGGGCCGAAACGGTTGGAGTGGACGGAGGCTGCTGAGGCCCAGCCCAAGTTGCATCGCAGCACCGTCACCATGCCGTCTGGGTGGATACTCCACTTTTCTTTTCTTTTCTTTTTGTTGTGTCTGACTGATGAAAATGGGTAGCCGCTAAGTTTTTGTGTTAAATCCCCCTTCCCCTTACATCTTTGCGTTCTCGATATGTGTAGGTCTTCCGCAAGGATAACAGGACCATGCTCTCCAGGAAGGAATTGTTCAAGGACACTCTGAGAAAAGCAGCCCATGCGTGGAAGCGGATCGTCGAGCTACGTCTTACAGGTCCCAAATCAATTTTCCATTAACAACCAAACATCTGTTGATCCACTGTGCTACATACAGCACTCTTAACTATGTAATGTCTCGTTTGATGTCGATTAACAGAAGAGGAAGCAAATTTATATGTCCACCAGCCTGGTTATGTTGATCTGCATTTACTGACAATATGTCGTTTGAAGGGGACCAAATGCTGATGAGGTTTGTCCATTTGGATCATCATACTTCATTCTGTCACTTTATCCCTTTTTTTTGTCTTAACCTTCCTTAAACTCGACATGGTTATATTCTTGCTTTCTAGGCTTTCACAAGTTACAAGGGAGGGGAAATATGTTCACTCAAATGTTCCAAAGCAGCTGCTGTATGGGACAATGGTTTATGTTCGTCAGTCAATTGTTGCAGATGCTTCTAAGGCTTTGTCCCGTGCTGTTTGCATTGCTGTACGATACAGTGCAGTCCGAAAGCAGTTTGGCTCTCAAGATGGTGGCCCTGAGACTCAGGTACTTTCTCTGTTAAATATTTGAATAAATTTCGTATCGTTATTATTTGTTCATTTTTCTGTTAATTGTGAAGAAACTTTGTTAAAAAACTATGCTCTCAACCATAAATTGAGCTGACCATATAAAGTAACTAATAAATGAGATCTATCCACTAGGCGGGCAACAAATACTCTTATCTATAAACTTGATCAAATGTAAGATAGATAGTTTGACTTGGGAGAAAGATAGAAGTAAAGTCTTTTTGGGACGGAGGGAGTACAGGTACCTGGATATTTCTGCATCTTCTGGCTACCAATGAGAGGTGACTAATGTATTCAAACTGATTACAGGTCCTTAATTACAAGACTCAACAGAGCAGACTCTTTCCATTGCTGGCTTCAGCATATGCATTTAGATTTGTGGGTGATTGGCTCAACTGGCTATACACGGATGTCACTCAGAAATTGGAAGCCAAGGACTTCTCAACACTGCAGGAAGCTCATGCATGCACTGCTGGTTTGAAGGCTGTGACAACATCTGTAACAGCTGTATGTATTGAGTTTAATTTCAGTAACCCTTGTGCTGTTCTACTTGTTATTAATGGTTTATATTCATCAGCCCTCTTTGGCTCTCTTATACAATTATGATTGGAGTGGAGTTGAGTTAATATTGATCATTCCCAAGTACTCGTAGTATAAAAGTGGTTTGTAGAAGTTCTGAACTACCAATTGGGCAGATGTTGTCTTTATCACTAAATCTTTCTTGGGTATTTCAATTTTTCTGTCTGACTTGCCTGACTCCATTCCATTTTAAGAGAGTAGGCTCTGGTCTGATGGTCAAGCTTATGCATGTTCTGTTGGTCTAGTCACTATATATAACAAAGGACACTTTTACAATTCATTGTTGCATAAAGGGAGATTTCTCTCTGTTATGCAGGATGCAATTGAAGAATGCCGAAAGCTCTGTGGTGGACATGGTTACTTGAACAGCAGTGGGCTTCCTGAATTGTTTGCCGTCTATGTTCCTGCTTGCACTTATGAAGGAGACAACGTTGTTTTACTTTTGCAGGTTTGTATGCTACTCATATTCCTTAGTTGTGATGATGTCAGTCAATTGTCATGCTTTTAGCATGTAGTGTATTTGATTGAAGCCCCTTTTTCTTTCAAAATTATGTTTTATGTCAATGGTTTGGTAATAGCCTTTGGTGGTACCTGCAGGTTGCAAGGATTCTAATGAAAACTGTTTCTCAACTGGCATCCGGAAAACAACCTGTTGGCACAATGGCCTACATGGGCAAAGTACAATATTTGATGCAATGCAAATCTGCTGTCAATTCAGGTACGTAATTATAGGCTGACACATTTTATGGTCTCCTTGTCTCTTAAGGAGGTGATGTATTTGTGATGTGATGGTAATAGTCCATGTTTTGACGACTGTCAACAGCCGAAGATTGGCTTAACCCTACTGTCATACAAGAGGCATTTGAAGCAAGAGCGCTCAGGATGGCGGTAAACTGTGCCCAGAAGCTGCAAGCCAAGAGGAAGGTTAGTATTTATTTTACATACATTAGCCTGGGAGACAGGCAGAAAAAAAATCTTATATAGCTGGTAAAGTCTGGATGGAAATTAATCAACTTTACCAATGACGATCTCATTCCCTGCAGGTTTCTACGAGCGGTCCCCAGATTTGCTTGAGGCTGCAGTAGCTCACATCCAGCTGATCATCGTGACCAAGTGAGTAGCAAGTACACAAGCATGTGCAATTCCTTCCATGTCATTTTCCGTATTTTTGGAAAAGAAAAGAACAGACAAGAAAATGAAAGGAAAACCGATGATTCATTTGCTACTCTTGTTGCTTGGTCGCCCAGGTTCATGGAGAAGGTGCAGCAGGACATTCGTGGACACGGGGTGAAGGAACAGCTGCAGACCCTCTGCAACGTGTACGCGCCTGGGTGACTTCCTGGCGACTGAGGCAGGGAGCGCTGGCAAACGAGCAGCTGGGCAAGCTGTACACACAGGTATATTATATAGGTCGAAGAAGGAAGCACGCGTCGTTTTCACTCACCGCAAATCAGCGAACAGTACTTTCAGCCAAGCGAAGAAGTGGGCAGCAGCAGCAACTGAACTGACGGCATGGCATGGCATGTGACTTGTTACAGGTGCGGCCGAACGCTGTGGCGCTGGTGGATGCGTTCAACTACCTGGGGTCTGTGCTGGGGCGGTACGACGGCGACGTGTACCCGGCGCTGTACGAGGAGGCGTGGAAGGACCCGCTGAACGAGACGGTGGTGCCGGAGGGGTACCACGAGTACCTCCGCCCCCTCATCAAACTCTCCAGGCTCTGATTACCTACGTAGTGCAAAATTGTATTACTGAATGAATGAATGAAGGAATCGAGGATTGAATTGGTGCAGGCATGCAATGCTCCAGTTACTACTAGTTTTAATATTTCTTGTATTATTATATTCTTAGATTGTTGGTTAGCTTAGGCACCGTTTAGATGCCAAAAAATTTGCCAAAATTTTCAGATGTCCCGTCACATCGAATCTTTGAACACATGCATGAAGCATTAAATATAGATAAAAAATAAAACTAATTACACAGTTTAGACGAAATGGACGAGACAAATCTTTTAAACCTAATTAGACCATGATTGGACAATATTTACCAAATAACAACGAAACTGCTACAGTAGCGTTTCGCCAAAAAATTTGCCAACTAAACAGCCCCTTAGCTACATTCTATAGATGATAGTGTCGGTGTTCGGACCAAGGGGGTCCTAAACCAACGAGTAAATGCTGCGTGACTCTTTTCTGGATGATGATGCAAGGAGAACACACGGGGGTTTATCCTGGTTCGGGCAAAAGAAGGCCCTACGTCCAGCGGGGAAGAGAGGTTTGTATTTTCTTGCACCGAGGTGCTCGTGTAGGGGTTACAAGCAGGCGAGAGAGGGTGTCGAGCCCAAGTCTCAAAGAGAAAAAGGAGAAAGATGGTTGCTTCGCGTTTTTTCCGTGATGCTTCGCCCCCCTATTCGTCGCCCTGGCCTGTCCTTTTATAGGACGAGAGGTGGTCAAGTCGAGGGGAGCCTTGAGGCGATGTTTCGTCGATTCCTGTTGAGTTGACTGTAGCGACGTGGCTTCGGGATGGCCGGCCATCCCTGGGTACCCTGACGTGGTGCGGGACAAGAGGGTGAAATGACCCAGAGCGCCATGCCATACCGTCCTTCGAGCTAAGTCGAGCGTCGGGGCCGGGTCGAGGCCGGGTCGAGGTCGGATGGATAAGGCCGAATCCCTGGTATCGCGGGGGACGGACCTTGTCTTATCCTCCTTCGAGGGTGATTGATGGTGAATAGTGTGCGGTAAGGTGGATACAGTGACGGCTTTTACCTCCCATCACGGGATGGGCGGTAAAACAGTGAGACTTGACGTGGGTATTGTTCCCGCGTTGACCCATGCCGTAGCCATGCCGGTCGGTGGTAGTAGGTAACCGCATTGAATGCTATGGCTTTTGTCCTGGGTAGGTAAAGAAAGGGTGTCGAGGAGCCGGGGCGCGGTCGAGGCGCCCCGTCGAGCGGGCCTCGTACGAGTCGGAGCCGGAGCGCGGTCGAGGCGCCCCGTCGAGCGGGCCTCGTACGAGTCGGAGCCGGGGCGCGGTCGAGGCGCCCCGTCGAGCGGGCCTCGTACGAGTCGGAGCCGGGGCGCGGTCGAGGCGCCCCGTCGAGCGGGCCTCGTACGAGTCGGTGCCGGGGCGCGGTCGAGGCGCCCCGTCGAGCGGGCTATCTTTTATTGTGGTCTCGGTTACGTTAGTGTTTTGGCGATAGGTGTGGGTACCCCCGTACTGTTGGTACCGACAGTAGCCCCCGAGCCTTTGGGTGAGTGTGTGATCACTCTCCCAGAGGTTGGTCAGAACTGGAGTCGTGGCATCGTGATTTTTTCCGGTGGGGGCGCGCGAGCGCACCCGCCGGGTGTAGCCCCCGAGGCCTCGGTGGAGTATGGAGACTCCTCCGAGGTCTTGTTCGCGTTTGATTGGGGGACATTCCGTTGCGGTCAAGCCCCCGAGCCTCGTGCGCGCGAGGTCGATCAGGGTCCCGGCCGTCTTTCGCTGTACGACCCTCACGCTCCTTTTTCGGAAAAAAGGAGGAGGGGTGGAGAATGTCGTACTACCCTCGTTTGGGCCCGAGTTACGACGATCTCCGGTGAGCTGCTAGCGGGGGGATTCGAGTGAGAACCCGTGCCCCGTTCGTTAGGGGTCAGCTAGTGGCCCGGGGGCGCCCTCAAAAATGCCAAGAAGCGGTCGTGTGGATCTCGATTCCCTTCGACAGGATTCGAGGGCTCGATGCCTCCCCCGGAGGGATTCCTACCACAACCTTCTCCTTCGGCCTCGAATACGTCCTGGGGTGCCTCGAGAGCGTGGCTCGAGCCCTTGGCCATGTACGGGCGCACCTTGGGTCGTCCCTAACTCTGTTGCTCGAGGGCAGCTGTCGAACCCCGTTCGAGGGCCAGCTTTCGCTCCCTCGAGACTTATTGCGGGCTTCGCACCCATTTTTGCGGTCGGGACCCCGAGCCTCGTACGCACGAGGTCGATCAGAGTCCCGGCCGTCTTTCGCGACCCTCATGCTCCTTTTTCGAAAAAAGGAGGAGGGGTGGAGAATGTCGTACTACCCTCGTTTGGGCCCGAGTTACGACGATCTCCGGTGAGCTGCTAGCGGAGGAATTCGAGTGAGAACCCGTGCCCCGTTCGTTAGGGGTCGGCTAGTGGCCCGGAGGCGCCCTCAAAAATGCCAAGAAGCGGTCGTGTGGATCTCGATTCCCTTCGACAGGATTCGAGGGCTCGATGCCTCCCCCGGAGGGATTCCTACCACAACCTTCTCCTTCGGCCTTGAATACGTCCTGGGGTGCCTCGAGAGCGTGGCTCGAGCCCTTGGCCATGTACGGGCGCACCCTGGGTCGTCCCTAACTCTGTTGCTCGAGGGCAGCTGTCGAACCCCGTTCGAGGGCCAGCTTTCGCTCCCTCGAGACTTATTGCGGGTTTCGCACCCATTTAAGACATACCTGGAGATATTTCGTTGGCCGGGCGCGTTTTTTCGGGAGACGAGATCGGCGCGGTATCGGCGTATGGTTACGACGTGGGGAGCGGCCACGTGCTCAGTTCCTGCGAGATATAAGGAAACGGTTAGGTGAGCGTGTTTATCGCGAAAAACTGCTCCTTACTTTTCGCGCGGCCGTTGGGCTTCCGTCCGGGCATATAAAGCTAAGGCCTTGGGGTCTTCGTTCCCCACCGGTTACTTGCATCCCTGCAATCCTTTGCCTTAGACATCCCCTGCCACATCGCGTTCTCCGTCCGTCTTGCCGCAGCCACCGCATCCTTTCCTTCCATCCCCCTCCCGACGACATCGATGGCAGGAAAGAGCCAGATCCTCCCCGCCGACGACTGGGCCGCCTCCTCGGTGACGGAGAGGAGGTTGGAGGAGTTGGTCGAGGACGGGCTGTTGCAGCCGAGGATGAACTTGGCGCAGCCGGAGTGGGTGGCGCCGCCCCCCGCCCATCAGGAGCCAGCGCCCCCTGAAGGGTACGTGGTGAGCTTCGTCAGCTTTCATGAGCGGGGGTTCGGCGTGCCGGCGTCGGTCTTCATGCGCGCGCTCCTCCACTACTACCGGGTGGAGCTTCATCACCTTTCCCCCAACGCCGTCGCGCAGGCCACCATCTTCGCGGCGGTCTGCGAGGGCTACCTCGGGGTGGAGCCACAGTGGAACTTGTGGCTTCACCTTTTTAAGGCCGAGCTCTTCGCCAAGAGGGCGGGGGAGAAAGGCGTCCTGTGCGCAGCCCGAGTGGGGAGCTGCGTGCTGCAGGTGAGATCGGGTCGGACGGATCTATACATCCCGGCCCGACTCATCTCCTCGAACAGTGGGTGGCACGAGGGTTGGTTCTACCTCCGCAATGATGAAAATCAGTTGCCGAGGTACACCGGCCGCGTGCTGACTGCTCGAGAAGAGCATTGGTCGTACGGAGTGCCCGAGGCCGAGAAGACACGCTTGGATCCGCTGCTGGCGGCGCTGCAGCAGCTTCGCCTTCGGGGCCTAACGGCTGCGGCGGTGGCTGCGGCCTTCCATCGCCGTAGAGTGATGCCGTTGTGCCGGCGTCGTCTCCGCCTGGACCAGATGACTCCGGAGGCGAACCTAGAGGGTACCCGGATGTCCCACGAATCCCTCACCCTTGAGGAGGTCCTCCGGCGGGCTCGCCGGATGGTCGAGAACTTCAAGGCGGAGGAGGCCAATCAGGTTCCCATGAGGCCTACCGAAGGGTGCGAATCCGTGGTACGTATCTCGGGGCCGAGGTATTGCTATTCTTGTTTTTTCTGTGGATTTTGCTGATGTGGTCGAGGCCGGCGTGTAGGATTTGTCGGCGTTGCGGGAAACGCGCCCACCAGTCCCAGAGGACCGGCCCGCCCGGGAGGCTCGACGCCTGCATGCCTCCCAGAAGAAGCAGGCCAAGGAGACGGCCAAGAAGCGGGCGATCCGCAAGGCCAAAGAGGCGGAGGCGTTGAAGAAGCGCCGGCGCCAGCAGACCATCGACGGAGTGCCCCTGTCGCCGTCGCCTTCCGAGACAGTCTCGGGGGAGGACGACGGCAGCAGCGACGAAGATGATGATGCCCTGTCGCGGTATGAGATTGCGACCAGGCTAGGCGACCTTCCCGACATTCGTCCCCTGCTGGAGCCCATCAGGGGGGGTCCTCCTCGGTCGTCGTGGTCGAGGAGGTCGAGGGGAAGAAGGTGGAGAAGGAATCTGGCCCCTCGAGGGGAGGGGCCGTTTTACCCCGGACCCGGCGAGAGGGGTCGACGGGGACGTCCGCACCAGCCGGGGCCTCGCAAGCTCCGGCAGGGGCGGAGACGGTGGTACCGGCGTCGTCATCGGCGGCGGCAGCGGCGGGAGTAAGGACCCGAGGCCAGCTGGCCTCGGAAGCACAAAGGGCGCAGGGCGGTGTGTCGGCCGGGGCTCCTAGGAGCGCTCGCCCTGCTGGTGAGGCCACCGCGAGGCCACCAGCGGCCGTCCCGGGAGGCTCGAGCCGCGCGGGGTCGAGGTACTTGGTGCCGATTTCCGGGTAAGTATCTCAACTTGGTCGTCCTGCCTTTCCCAAAGTCCGTTGGCCGACAATTCTTCTCACTTCGCAGGCTGAAGCGGAAGGCGGAGCCAATGGGGCCTACCCCTGTGAAGTCGCTGCGAGCCAGCGCCGTTGTCCTCAACCGGACGGCGGAGCAGGACGCGGCCTGGGTCCGTCAGGTCGAGGCCGCGAAAGGGCGCCTGCGACATCAGCAAGGGTTAGCCGATGCCGCGGCGGTTGCCGGCCCGGAGCCCACCGTCGAGGGGGCCGAACCGGCAAAGGCGGCGGCTCTTGACGTGGTCGAGGCGGGGCCCAGGTCGTCGGGGACGGCCGAGGCTGCCATTGCGGTCGCGATGGGCGAGGCACCCGTCCGCGACGCGGAGCGGGCGGGTGCCGACGTGACCAGGGAGGAGGTCGCGTCAGTGTCAGGGCAAGAGACGGTCCTGGCGAAGGGGTCGCAGCCGCGACAAGGCCCGTTGGCAGAGCCAGCGGGCATGGTGGAGGTTGGGGCGGTCGAGCCCCTATCCGGAGCACCCGAAGAAGAGGCGCCGGCTCCGGCGGTGCCGACGGTCGAGGCGCGGGTACCGGAGCCGTCGTCGGTCGAGGCGCCGGCCCCGGAGGCGCCGGCGGTCGTAAGTGCCCGCCCTCACGCTCCCCTCGACAACATCTCCCTGGACAAGGGAAAACAAACGATGGGGGTCGAGGGGGGTGAGGTCGCGGACCAGGCCGGTGTCGCGACGGCCGTTGGAGAGGTGGATACCGCGGGCGAGGCCGGTCCTTCCGCGGGACCGGGAGACGCCCCGGCCGGGTCATCCTCGTCGTGGCCCAACATCGCCGCGCTGGCGATAGCGCGGGCCGAGACGGAGCTGCCGAAGTAGGGGGGACCGTCCCTTCAGTTTAGGGACGCTACGAACCCCGACACCGAGCCCATCTTTGTCCTTAGCGACAAAGACGAAGTGCACCGATGGGAGTACCTCGAGGGCGTCCGCCAGCACCTCGACCGGTTGCTTCGAGTGGCGTCCGGCGCTGTGCGGAGTATGGGGGATGCCACCGAGGTATGATCGACTCGTCGGCTCGCTTGATAGGCTGTTTTTTCTTCGGATTTGTGACCTTTTCGAATCGCGTTCAGGAGCTGAAGGAGTACTCCCGCCGCAAGTCGCTCTTCATCCGGGACAAGAGTGGCGTGTGGGGCGCGCTGTCTCAGCAACGGGTTCTGGTCGAGGAGGCCCAGAAACGGCTATCTGATCGGAACGCCGAGATGGCTGAACTGCGCGTCGCATACGCCATATCGAAGGAAGAGGCGACGCAAGCATGGGCGGCCGAGGCCGTGATGCGCACTAGCCTGGACGAGGCTCGGGAGGAGGCTGCCCAGGCGCGCAGGGACCTCGAGCCCTTGTCTACGCGGGTGAAGGAGCTCGAGGAGGATGTTTCCCAGGTCAGTCTTCAGCGTGACGCCTTCCACGCCGAGATCACGACGCTGCAGGGAGCCGTCCAAGAGAAGGACGCAGCTCTCGAGTCTGCTCGGCAGGAGGTCGAGGCGCTAAAGGCCGCTATCCATGACAAGGACAGCGCCTTCCTGGGGCTCGAGCGAACGTGTGGGGGGCTCCGCGACGAGGTCCTGGGCCTGCAGACCCACATCGAGGGTAAGTGTGGTTGTTATAGTCACGACGTTGAAGGCCCCGCGTTGGGCACTAATCTGTTTGTCGTGTTTCAGAGCTGGAGAGAGAGAACCGAGAGGCTCAATCATCTGCCAACTCCTTCCAGAGCCTCCTTGAAGCCGAGGTGCGGAGGACCCAACTTCTCCAGGGCGCAATCACCACCGTCTGTGATGGCCTGGGGGTCGAGCCCGACGCCGACACCGGGGAAGATGTTCCGGGGAACTCCTTCGTCCGACGGATGGCGGCGTTGGGCCGCCTTGCCCGGGAGAAGATACGGGATGGCCTCCATCACGGCGTGAAGAGGGCGCTGGCCGTCGTTCGTTCGGGGTTTGTGTTTGACATGAGGCTCGTGGCCGAGGGTTTCATCATAGACCCCGATCGGACAGACGAGGAGAACGAGGATGCCTGCGTGGAGCTGATCGAAGCCGCCGAAGAACCTGGAAGTCATCTGGCCTCGCTTTTTGAAGCCGAGGTGGTTCCGCCTACCGACGACGAAGGCCTGTGAGCCAAATCTGGGCATGAAGGCCCATGTAATAAGTTAGTATTTCGAATTTTGATCGTGGTGGCCGCGGAGGCCTAAAAGACTCGAAACATAAACCAGTTCGTGGTTGATTTAGTTTTACTCGAGCTTTTCTTCCCTTTATCGCTCGGATCGCGTTCTCGTGTGATTTACTTAGCGCGCAGCTGCATCCTTCGGCGTAAGGGAGCGAGTGGAGGTACCGTAGTCCGGAGGCGTAAGTGATCTCGCGGCCCGACTGCCCTCGAGCTTCAGGGTGATGTTGCGGCCTAGTAAATCGTGTGAGAGTCTGATCTAAGCGACAGGGGGTATGTTCTTTTTTAATTTTAGGAGCCGTTGTTTAGATCTTCCTAGCGTGAAGGCGTACCTCTAAAAGGCGCAAGGGTCGAGTGGAGGTACCGTAGCCTCGGAGGCGTAGGTGATGCTCCAGGCTCGAGAGCCCTTTCGAACCTTAGGGTGCTCTTTCAGCGAAGTCGATCTAAGAAACGGTTCTTAAATTTTAAAAAGAGCACAAGTTTTTTCGGTTTTTCGGGGACCGAGGGGTTCCCCCCTTGCAGCCCCCGAGGGAGGGTCGACTCTAGGAGTGCAGGGTCGATCCTTCCTCATTGCGAAACGAAAAATCTTGAACATCGCTGTATTCTTTATTGACGAAAAGGAAATACAGAGCCCCGAGGCTTTTTTTAAGGAAAGAAGCGACGTAGCTGTTCAATGTTCCAAGCGTTGGTGAGGATTTCGCCCTTCTCGTTGGATAGCTTGTAGGTGCCCGGCTTTAGTACTTCTGCGATGATGTACGGCCCTTCCCATGGTGGTGTGAGCTTGTGCCGTCCCTTGGTGTTCTGGTTCCGCCGTAGCACCAAGTCACCAACGTTGAGGTCATGCTTGCGGACGTATCTGTCGTGGTAGCGTCGGAGACCCTGCTGGTACCTGGCAGAATGCAACAGAGCCACATCTCGGGCCTCCTCGAGCTGGTCGAGGGCGTCCTGTCTTGTGGCGTCGTTGTGTCCTTCGTTGTATGCCTTCAACCTCGGGGATCCGTATTCTATATCGGTTGGTAGCATAGCCTCAGACCCGTAGACTAAGAAGAACGGAGTGAACCCCGTGGCTCGACTCGGCGTTGTTCTTAGGCTCCACAGGACCGAGGGTAGCTCGGCAGCCCATTTTTTCCGTGTTTGTTTAGTTTGTTAAAGATTCTGGGCTTCAGGCCTTGTAGAACCATGTCGTTGGCACGTTCCACTTGCCCATTTGTTTTTGGATGAGCCACGGCCGACCAGAGCACACGGATGTGGTGGTTGTCGCAGAAATCCCAAAACTTTTTGCCAGTGAACTGGGTGCCATTGTCTGTGATGATACAGTTGGGGACCCCGAAGCGATGAACAATGTTAGTGAAGAAGAGTACAGCTTGTTCGGACCTGATGCTGGTGATAGGGCGGGCCTCGATCCACTTGGAGAATTTGTCGATTGCGACGAGCAAGTGGGTGAAGCCGCCGGTCGTCCTTTTCAATGGTCCGACAAGGTCGAGCCCCCAAACGGCGAACGGCCATGTGATGGGGATAGTTTGTAGGACATGTGCCGGAAGATGAGTCTGTCTCGCATAGTACTGACAACCCTCGCAGGAGCGTACTAGCTTGACAGCGTCGGAGACCGCGGTCGGCCAATAGAATCCTTGTCGAAAGGCGTTTCCGACGAGGGTTCGAGGCGCAGCGTGGTGACCGCAAGCCCCCGAGTGAAGATCGCCGAGCAGATTTCTGCCTTGCTCTTTCGTGATGCAACGTTGGAGGATACCGGTAGGGCTACGACGGTAGAGCTCCCTGCTGTCGCCCATGATCACAAAAGTTTTGGCCCGGCGTGCGATCCGTCGAGCCTCAGTCCTATCCGAGGGGAGGTCCCCCTAGATGAGGTAGTCGAGGTACGGGACGCGCCAATCAGGCTCGAGGTCAGACGGTGGCGTCGAGTCTTCCACCTGCATGGCTTCAGCCCCGGTCGAGGGGGCTTCTGCCTCAGGTGGAAGGTCGATCGACGCCCCGTCGACCCCCCCGTCTGGCCTGAGGTCGACGGATGGGTGCTGAAGGTCTTTCGCGAAGACGTCCGGTGGAACCGTGGCTCGACCGGACGTAATTTTTGCCAGTTCATCAGCGGCCTCATTATACCTGCGTGCGATGTGGTTGAGCTCGAGGCCGTGAAACTTGTCCTCGAGGCGCCGTACTTCTTGGCAGTAGGCCTCCATCTTGGGGTCACGGCAGCTCGAGCTCTTCATGACCTGATCGATCACGAGTTGAGAGTCGCCTCGGACGTCGAGGTGTCGGACCCCGAGCTCGATGGCGATTCTCAACCCCGTGACGAGTGCCTCGTATTCGGCGACGTTGTTAGACGCAGGGAAATGAAGCCGGATGACGTAGCGCATGTGAACCCCGAGGGGTGAGACGAAGAGCAAGCCCGCGCCTGCTCCCGTTTTCATCAATGACCCATCGAAGTACATGGTCCACAGCTCCGCCTGGAGCTGTGCAGGTGGGAGTTGTGTGTCGGTCCACTCGGCCAGAAAATCTGCTAATACCTGTGACTTGATAGCTTTTCGCGGCGCATAGGACAATGCCTCGCCCATGAGCTCGACCGCCCATTTGGCAATCCTACTCGAGGCTTCCCGGTTCTGGGCTATCTCTCCCAAGGGGAAAGAAGACACCACAGTAACCGGGTGGCCCTCGAAGTAGTGTCGGAGCTTGCGCCGTGTCAAGATGATAGCATACAGCAGTTTCTGGATCTGTGGGTATCGACACTTTGTCTCTGAGAGCTCTCCCGCCAAATGCGTGTTCTGCACGCTCACGCTCGAGGGTTTGCTGGAGAAGATCCAGGTTTTCGCGTTCCTCGTCAAGCTGGTCCTGCAACTCGCGAATCTGTTCGAGCTGCGCTCCTTGATCCGCAAGGAACTGAGGCTCGTTTCGCTCGGCAGGAAGCTCGACATGAGGGGGCGTGTGCCTTTCTTCGACCAGCTCTTCGTCCTCTGATTCCGAGGTGCTTTCAACGTCGATGTTGAAGCACTCACGAGTCGGATCATAGGTGTCGTCAGCCGAGTCGGAGTCAGGTGCGCCAAAGTAGTAATATGACGGGGGAATGTGTGGCCGTTGCCAACCGTTACCGCGGTGACGATATGAAGAAGCAGTCACACGAGGTTCTGTTTCCGGTGTCTCCGTAGAGTCCCGATAATCAGAAGCCGGCGCGGACGCAACGAGGTCCAGAGTGGAGCGTAGATGGTGCCCGGGGAGTTCCTCATAAGCACTCATGCGAGTGCTCACGGAGGATGCATACACCCGGGCGACCGAGTCTAGTCCAAACGGGAATGGTGATGGGGACGTCGCTGCCCGTGGCGAAATAGATGCTACGGACAGTGGTGTCTCACCGGACGGGGGAGCGGCGGGATTCTTCGTCGGCACGCTACCCTCAGCCAGGCTCGTCCTTCCCAAATCTTCCAAAAGGAGATCTAGGCTGGCGCCTGTCTGGGGGGTGCCGGACCGGGGGATCCCATCGCCCTTCCGTCAGGTGGAGACGGTGGTTGTACCGGGCTTGCCGTCGCCGGGCGGCCCGCGACCGCCTGGAGCGACGGTGCCGGTTGACTGCTCCCCCGGGCTGGGAGAGCTCGTAATCTTCGTCGGTTGGGTGTCTGGGTGGGAGTAGGACCATGTCGTAGCCAGAGCCGAGCGACATGAACTCCAAACTCCCAAACCAGATCACCGTACCCAACGGGATCGGGCGTTCGGGGTTAGCCATCTAGGAAGAACGGCGACAAAGCGAGGTTTGCACGCAGCGCTCCCCTACCTGGCGCGCCAACTGTCGGTGTTCGGACCAAGGGGGTCCTAAACCAACGAGTAAATGCTGCGTGACTCTTTCCTGGATGGTGATGCAAGGAGAACACACGGGGGTTTATCCTGGTTCGGGCAAAAGAAGGCCCTACGTCCAGCGGGGAAGAGAGGTTTGTATTTCCTTGCATCGAGGTGCTCGTGTAGGGGTTACAAGCAGGCGAGAGAGGGTGTCGAGCCCAAGTCTCAAAGAGAAAAAGGAGAAAGATGGTTGCTTCACGTTTTTTCCGTGATGCTTCGCCCCCCTATTCGTCGCCCTGGCCTGTCCTTTTATAGGGCGAGAGGTGGTCAAGTCGAGGGGAGCCTTGAGGCGATGTTTCGTCGATTCCTGTTGAGTTGACTATAGCGACGTGGCTTCGGGATGGCCGGCCATCCCTGGGTACCCTGACGTGGTGCGGGACAAGAGGGTGAAATGACCCAGAGCGCCATGCCATACCGTCCTTCGAGCTAAGTCGAGCGTCGGGGCCGGGTCGAGGCCGGGTCGAGGTCGGATGGATAAGGCCGAATCCCTGGTATCGCGGGGGACGGACCTTGTCTTATCCTCCTTCGAGGGTGATTGATGGTGAATAGTGCGCGGTAAGGTGGATACAGTGACGGCTTTCACCTCCCATCACGGGATGGGCGGTAAAACAGTGAGACTTGACGTGGGTATTGTTCCCGTGTTGACCCATGCCGTAGCCATGCCGGTCGGTGGTAGTAGGTAACCGCATTGAATGCTATGGCTTTTGTCCTGGGTAGGTAAAGAAAGGGTGTCGAGGAGCCGGGGCGCGGTCGAGGCGCCCCGTCGAGCGGGCCTCGTACGAGTCGGAGCCGGGGCGCGGTCGAGGCGCCCCGTCGAGCGGGCCTCGTACGAGTCGGAGCCGGGGCGCGGTCGAGGCGCCCCGTCGAGCGGGCCTCGTACGAGTCGGTGCCAGAGCGCGGTCGAGGCGCCCCGTCGAGCGGGCTATCTTTTATTGTGGTCTCGGTTATGTTAGTGTTTTGGCGATAGGTGTGGGTACCCCCGTACTGTTGGTACCGACAGATAGATTATATATAGATTGTAGTAGAGCAGAGTATATGATGATGCACCCCTGTGGTCTGTGGACTCTGGTGGTTTCTGCTTTTCTGGTCAGTGGTAGAGAAAGTTAATGGGGTGTTTGGTTCGAGGAGTTAAAATTTAACAAATATTGTAGCATTTTCGTCTTATTTGATAAAAAGTTTCCAATCTTGGACTAATTAGGTTTAATAGATTCGTCTCGTAAATTACTCCCAATCTGTGCCGACATGCATGCAATTAGTCTACATTTAGTACTCCATACATTTGAGGGAACGTTGAGGTGATGGGAGTTAAACTTTAATAAGTTGCAACCAAACAGGCCCTAGATAGCCGAAGTACGTTTTCACTAGAGGGAAGACGTACCCCACCACCACCAGCCATCTTCTTCTTCTTCCCGCCTGCAGCTGCAGCCTCTGTGTCTCCTCCCTCCCTTATCCTCCTCTTCTACCTCCAGCCTCCACCTGGCAAGTGGCACCTTGATGATGGCTCCTCAGCCTCCGCTCCTCTCCCCCACCGCCGCCCGCCGGCACACCCCGCTGCTAACGGCGCCCTCCGCTTTGCCTCCTCCATCCTCGGCCAGCTTCTGTCCTCCTCGCCACCGCAGACGCCGACGCCCTCGCCTCCCCCTATCTTCTTCTGCTCCTGCCGCAGCAGACGGCGACGCCTCCACCTCCTCCTCCGCCGTGTCTGCTGCCAACCAACGGGGCTCTTCCGCTTCCTCCGTCCTCACCTTCCAGCAGGCCATCCAGCGTCTCCAGGTTCGTTTCGCTCGCTGCTCCCTTCCCCTCCCCTCCCCACTAATCAAATTCAAAACCACCCATCTCCTCTCTCCTCTGAGTGACGTCTGATCCCTCTTCAATTCCAATTTCATTTCCATTTCCACAGGAGTACTGGGCCTCCGTAGGATGCGCCGTCATGCAGTGTAGCAACACCGAGGTAACCTGCGTATTCTTCAGCATTGTTACTTACCCCGACCCTTACTAGTAGGTAATAACGTTGTTTTTTCATCCACATCGAATCCAGGTCGGTGCAGGCACAATGAATCCGCTCACATTTCTTAGAGTCTTAGGTCCTGAGCCATGGAACGTCGCGTAAGCTCGCCTTCTCACCTCTCATCCTGACCACTACTAGTAGTATTTATCAACTCAACTCCCACCCCCTTTTGTTTATGCGCCGCCGTCTACTTTCTCCTCATTGCGCTCCACAGATTGTGGCTTACAATATTTTCCTTATTATATATAATAATAATTCCTGTAATCTCAAAACACTGACATGTGATGCTCTATATGAACGGCAGTATATACAAAGTCTACAGTGCTAACTCCATCTTCCTTTCCTTTTTTTTTCTTTTTGTTGTACTGTATTTTGTCCAATTTTGATCCTCAAGTTACGTGGAGCCAAGTATAAGACCAGATGATAGTCGCTATGGGGACAATCCCAATAGGCTTCAGCGCCATACTCAGTTTCAGGTTTTTGCTTCTTTTTCTTTTTTTTTCCTATCTTCTTTTATTTGATTGGCCAAACCGTTACCGGTACCTGATTCCAGGTAGTTAATCATTCCTATGAATAGGTAATTCTGAAGCCTGATCCTGGAAATTCGCAAGATCTCTTTCTGCACAGCCTTTCAGCAATAGGTATTGCTAAATAATATTATCTGCCTTCAGTTCTACTAGACGCTTTGTACAACAACCAAGGAACACTAATGTGATAAATGTTTTTACTTTTGGGTATTAATTAATGAAAGTCCCAACTGGTACATTATGATGTTCTATGTTTCCCTCTAATCACATTTTTAATGAATATAAATGGAGTCAGTGATTGGTTGAGTTGTTTTTCTCACAGGTATCAACATCCGTGAACATGACATCCGCTTTGTTGAAGACAACTGGGAGAGTCCGGTGAATTTCTACCTTCTTTCCAGTGTTCTTTTTTTTTATGCCAGCACATGTTGTCCTGGCTAAGTAAATTCTAACGAATTTCTTCTTATTCATGATAGGTTCTTGGTGCTTGGGGACTGGGCTGGGAGGTTTGGATGGATGGCATGGAAATCACACAGTTCACATATTTTCAGCAGGTACAACTAATTAAATAGTACTATGTATCACTTCATGACTCTTGCTAAAATCAAACTGGGACCACACAGCTGTTTCATCTGCATATTTAGGATGTAGACAAGGAATGCAAATCAGACCAAGTGACAGTTGACTTATTAGATTTTTTAAGAAAAGAAAAGAAAACTAGACCATCCAGGAGGAACTATGTGATCTGCACCAAGAATACAATAGCATCCAAAAACGAAACTTTATTTATTCAGAACTAGATGACCTATGAGAAACTAGATGATTTTGCATCATCACTTCATGTACTAAAAGTTTTCAGGTCCTATTCCTGTCTAATCCCTGTACCTTTTTTTTGTATCTCAATTGTTGCAGTCAGGAAGCCTTCCATTGCAGCCGGTTTCTGTTGAAATAACATATGGACTTGAGCGTATCCTCATGTCACTTCAGGTAGGCCCAGTAATTATTTTGTACTCGTCTTGTATGAGTCATACATATACAGTGCTTATTAGCATTCTTTTCTTCCTGGATAGAATGGTAAACATAATTCCTTGATTTTGTTGATTATTGATCCTTGACTCCTGTATGTCTATAGCACAACAACTGTGATACTAACTTCTCCATTGAGATCATTTCTACCATACTATGCTGGGTAGCATGACCTTTGAAAAAGCTGACCTTACTTTAATTTAGATGCTGTGACAGGGAGTTGATCATTTCAAGAATATACTATACACCGAAGGAATTACATATGGAGAACTGTTCCTTGAGAACGAGTGTGCTTTTTTCTTGACTGTTTTTCGATGCTATGCAGATCTTTTCTTTTTTCTTTAGATTTTCCCTCCATTTTCCTCCTTTTATATACCATGGATACTGATTCTGTCATGTGCTTAAGCTTTGGACCTTATTTCTGGTTTCTTGACTTCAGGAAGGAGATGAGTGCATATTATTTAGAACATGCAGATGTCAGTCACATTCAAAAGCACTTTGACAATTTTGAAGAAGAGGCTCGCTCTTTGTTATCACTGGGGCTGCCAATTCCGGCGTATGCTTGAATGATTTTATACCATCTCTTTTGGATTACAAGCAATTAAGTGATAAAATTGACAAGTTGGCTCTTGATTTGCAATGAACTAGGTATGATCAGGTTCTGAAGGCCTCTCATGCTTTCAATATATTAGATTCTAGAGGTTTTGTTGGTGTAACTGAGCGTGCAAGATATTTTGGTCGCATGCGAAGGTGCGGAACTATTTCCCTTGTTTTCTTTCTATCTTACCTCATCAGGTATCATGGAAACTTTCAAGTGCCTCTTTGTTCCTAATTAAATTATATATATTTCCATTAGAGCAACAAATATCTCCATATCACCATGTTTTTCTTTTTCTTGGAGGTTTAGCAACCTGCATTTTATTTTAAGTTCTAATATTCCTCACTACCCATATTTTGATTGCTTTTCCAACCTCATTGCTATGGGCTTTGAATTCATAGTTGAAGATTGCTTCATCTAATATTGTTTTCTTATTGAACTGATTTGGTGTTTAACCATTCATTATTATGTTACGTTATTTGATGTTCGTTCAATGTTGTTCTTTCATCTAGCTTCTGCATTAAAGTCAAAATAAAATTATGATCTTGCTGACTGCTTTGTGCAGCCTTGCTCGTCAATGTGCTCAGCTTTGGGTGGAAACTCGAGAAAACCTTGGACATCCTTTGGGTGCTTACGAAGAGGATAACCTTATCTATCCTCATGTCTCCGAAAAACCTCGTAGAGAGGTAGTTCATTTACATTGCTATCCGCTGAGTATTTTTTACGAAGAAAATCACATAAGAATGCACATATGATGTTGCAGACTACACAAAACAAAACACATGTTTGACCTAGAAATTTGGTTTCTGCCATTCAGGAAGTGCCGGTGCAACCACGGGCATTTGTTCTTGAAATAGGAACAGAAGAGTTGCCACCCCGTGATGTCGTAGAAGCAACTGAACAGGTAAACATGGCTTTCCATTTGTATCTAAAGAACATGATGACCCTTGCTTTGCAAATTTTTCTTTACTAGAATTTGCTGACTCTGTTTCATAGTGTAATGACTTGTGATCTTTTTCTTGTTGATCTTCAGCTTGAGAAATCTCTAGTTAATACATTGGAGAAACGTAGATTGACCCATGGGAAAGTGCACACTTACGGGACACCAAGGAGATTAGCGGTATCATCCTGACAATTTTCATCTCACATTTAGTTTCCTGACCAGCCTTCTTGATGTATTTTTCTACACCGTCATATCTTTCAATCTTCATCAGAAATTGCTGTCATGTAATGTCTAAAATCTCTGCAATATTTGTATTCCTTCGGTGAGTAGAGACCAGGAGCCAGTTTGGTGTGTGTTCAGTTAGAAATGAATGTGATAACCTGCCTGATGACTAAGCCAATTGCATGGTGGAGATCTTTTCTTACTCATTAAAATTTCCTTTGCTTAGTATATTAGGGATGTTTGTGCATTTTAGTCACACGGAAATATCTAAAACGGTGTACATGAACACAAAAACATTTTTGAAAGAAGTGATTTCTTGGTGGGCATCTTTTAGTTATGTTTGTTATATGGAAAACCCTTAATATATTAGACCACTATTTTTTTTACATCTACACTTGTCCAATCTGAAGCAATAAGAAGTCCAGCTTTGATTTACAGATTGTTGTTGAAAATCTTAGTATGAAGCAAACAGAGGTAGAGGTTGAACTACGTGGTCCACCAGTTGCGAAGGCATTTGACGAAGAAGGAAACCCCACTAAGGTTGGTTATCCACAAGAAACTTGGCTATACTCTGCTGTTGTGATATTGCTTATTCTTGTGTCTCTTTTGTAGCCTGAAACATGAATATGTGCATGTGGAAAATAAAATCTAGTTTGGTTCTTAATTAGGAGGAAGAGAGTATTATCATTTGCAAAAGCTGCATTTTTTACCATTGCTGATAAGGACCTTATCCTCTTAGAATAATTTTCTTTTAATGGAATTTTTACAGAATAATTTTCTTTGTTCCTATCCAGGCCACTGAGGGATTTTGTCGAAAGAATAATGTCTCTGTTGATCATCTATATAGAAGAATAGATGGTATACAAAACAAGCTCTTCCCTTTTAAATATTTATAATTGCCACTTCCTTTTAGAGTTGCCAATTTCTCTTTCTAGCTTTTGGGTTTATCTTCATCATTGCACCATTTATATAATTATATTGCTCATTGTGATTGGTTGCCAACTTACCTACCTACAGTCATCTCCACTTCTTGTTCGTGCTTGCTGTGTTCGAATCACCATGTGGAGTTGATAGCACGGAATTTACTATAGAGCTGATGACCTGTGTAGATCATTCATTGATATTACATTTAGTTATTTTATAGGATAACCTTAGCTTTAGTTTAGTTCTCATCTGCTTATTCTCTATAAACTTATTCAGTGCTAGAAATAGAGGGTACTGAATTGATTAGATGAATCCATATTTTATCAAGAGAAAATTGAAGTTTTTTTTTTCAGATTTATTATCTGCTTCCTATATCTTATTACCAGATGCCCATGTTGAGGCCTTATGCTTATAACACATAATACTGCTTCCCCCTTATAACCCCCTTTTTTCTTAATTATCTCTTCTTGTTGTTTAAAGAGGCCTAAATTTCATGAAAAAAATCACACTTTACAGGTAAAACAGAATATATCTATGCTAGAGTCAGAGAGTCTGCTCGTTTTGCTGATGAGGTTATTTCTTATCCTATATATTTGCTTGACAGAAGATTGTATTGGATACCTGAAGTAGGCCTTAGTTGATCAACAGAGTTTTCAAGAGTTAAAAAGTTCTTCCTCGTATATTCGTGGTGTTTATAAACAATGGACTTTCTGGCACTGGAATGAGAATGATATCTGTTGCATTTTGCTAGGCTTTCTTAGAGCAGCTTGCTTGTATTCGGATCAACATACTAATCTAATCATCCATTTTTTTAATTGTCAGTACCAGATGGCAAACTCTAATGTCTAAACAGATTAAATGCTCCATCCTATTTACCATCAGTCAACCTCCATAAACTAGGTGCTATGTTTTCTTGTGCGAAGTGAAAGCAATAGGATTTCACGGGAAATTAGAGATTGATTATGAAGCTAAGAGGCAGGGGTACATATAGAGGCAAGGAGGACCCAGGGTTGGTTTATAGAAGTATGACCACCGTCGGATCTCCTTGCCTATTATAAGAGTAATCAATCTATAATAACCATAAGGGGCCAACAGCCATGCGTTGCCGGGGCTGCAGCAGAGTTTCTGCCGGATGATCTGAGCAGAAGGACACAGAAGAAGGCAATGCGATCGCTGGACATCCTCGGCGAAAATGAAGGTATTGACCAACAAGCTCAGGATGATTACGCCAAGTTGTTTAGACATCCTCTGTCTGATTCACACCTCCGGGCGCTGTCTGCTCTGTTCAAGTGGTCCTTGCCTGAGGACTTTGGCCAAGGGGTTGACAGTGAAATGTTGGGATAGCTTTCTGTTATATGTTTGGTCGGCTTCAAATGTGTTTTTATGGATCCTGCAAAAATTTTAATTTGGAATGTTAGGGGTCTAAATTCTACCTCCAGGCAAGACTCCGTACGCCTCTCGGTCAGACATTTTGTGTATTCAGGAAACCAAAGTCACAGATATGTCTTGCAGAATTATTCTCTCTAGTCTAGGCTCGGATTTCTCTGATTTCATTGCTGCTCCTTCTGTTGGAGCCAGTGGAGGAATCTTGATCGCTTGGAGACAGCATATTGGAGTTTCTCTATGTTGGAATGTATGGCTCTTAATTAATTTGGCTAACCCTAGAAGGGTAGCTATATAGTGTAGCATACATGGGCCTCATGGGCCTAGCCTCATGGGCCACATATACATATACTCCAACACCCCCCCGCAGTTTGAACTACCGTCGCAGCGGAGTCAGACTGGACACCAGGAAAAGAAAACACATACGAGCCCCCCCACAGACGCAACTAGTCACTGGTGACGTTGAGGCTGGAGCGGAAGGCGGTGAAGGCTGACGACGGGAGGCCTTTGGTGAAGATGTCGGCGAACTGGGAAGTAGTCGGTACGTGAAGGACCCGCACCTCGCTGATGGCAACCCAATCACGGACGAAGTGAAGGTCGATCTCCACATGCTTGGTCCGCTGGTGCTGCACGGGGTTGGTGGAGAGGTAGACCGCACTGACGTTGTCGCAGTAGACGAGCGTGCTTCGGAGAAGAGGGTTATGGAGCTCGGCCAGGAGCTGTCGGAGCCAAGAGGCCTCCGCCACGCCGTTGGCCACGGCGCGGGAGGAGCCGGGTTTCCACCACGGCCAGCCCCCCCACCAGAACGTCCTCCACGGCCCTTCTTCTTGCCACGGCCCCCCACCCCCGCTGGGCCCGGAGGGGAGAGGACCCAAGACAGACGACGGAGGCGTGGGTGGAGCAGACGACCGCGGCGGTGGAGTAGCAGCAAGTGCAGTCGAGGAGGACCCTGGAGCGGTGGTGGACCCCGACTGGAGGCCCTGAGAGATCTCCTCCATGACAAGGTCGTCACGGACCTGCAGGAAGGTGGGGAAAGGCCGCTGCCGGGTGATCCACGTCCTGAGGTGGGCGTAGCGGTCGCTGAGCCTGCGGAGGACGTTGAGGACGAGGATGCGATCCTCCACGGGCCAGCTCAGGTCGCCGAGGGAGTCGGCCATGGCCTTCATCTTCCGGCAGAACTCGCCGACGGCAAGGTCCCCCTGGACGAAGGTGCGGAAGCTCGCGTCGAGGCGCAGAGCTCGGGCCTCAGCATTGCCCAGAAACTGGCCCTCGAGCGCAAGCCAGGCCTGGCGAGCGGAGGTGGTGTTGCGGACGAAGTCGTGGAGGTCGACGGAGATCGTGCCGAGGATCTAGGAGAGCACGATGCAGTCCAGACGCTGCCACGACGGAGTCTGGACCGCGGGCGCGGGATCGTCGAGGACGTGGTCGTCGAGGGCGTAGCGGCGGAGGGTGAGGACCACTAGGTCACGCCAGCGGGCGTAGGAGGGCGACTTGGGGTCGAGGACGACCGGGACGAGCAGCCGGATGTTCTGGACACCCCCTGCCTGGTAGTGGAGCTGCGCGACGAGGGGATCGGCCGGGTCGTGACGGAGAGCCGTAGTGGTGGAGGTGAGGTGGCCCGTCGAACCCGAGGAGGTGGCCCCCCTGCTAGAGAATATGATTAGATTGATGAAGGGGGTGAACCCCCAGGGTACATATAGGCATAGAGTGCCAACCCTAACCCTAATGGGCCTTGCCCTACATGGGCCGGCCTAGGTTGGAGGCCCACACACACACACTCCAACATCCCCCCGCAGTCACAACAGGGGCGCACACACGATGAGACTGGAGACGAACAAAGCCGAAGCGATGACATCCTCCCGCAGTCGCAACCGTGTCGCGGACGTTGTGGCTGGAGCGAAGAAGTGGAGGATAGCCCTTTTTGTGCCGAAGTAGCCGAGGTGAGGTCGTCGTGGTCGTAGCCGAGGTAGAATTCGCCGAGTCGAGGTGGCAGCGAAGACGGTCGAAGACGTAGTCGCAACACCGAGCTGTCGTGGCCACGGAACGGTGAGCCGAGCCATGCGGCGGCAGGGGCGCCAGGCGATGGCAGCGCACCCGGATACCTCGGAGGCCGCGCTCAGAGCAGGGGTGGCGGAGAAGTCGAGGTCCACGCTCAGATCAGGGGTGGCGGAGGGGGAGAAGTGGGGTGGCGGCTTTCCTGCCCGCCCTCGTAGAAGTCCCGCGCTCAGAGCAGGGGTGGCGGGGAGGGGGGCGTTGTCCGCGGTAGACGGCGAAGGGCGTGGACTCCGGACGGAGAGCTTGCTTGACGACGACCGGCGGCGGGTGGCACGACCGCCTGGAAAGGCGGCGGCACCGGCGGTGAAGGCAGACCACGAGCGGCGCCGCTGCAGCCTAGAGGGCGCAGCAGCGGCCTCGTCCTCGGGGGTGTCGATGAAGACGACGAACGGCAGGGCGACACAAAGCAAACAAACAGATACATAGCGGAGCAGCAGCAGTGGTGGTGGTGGGGCGGTAGGTTCCCGGAGAGGCGGCGAGGAGGAGGCGGCGGAGCCGCGCCGGGCGGAGCCTCTGCGCTCGCGCCGGCGTCGACGCCGGCCCCCAGAGCAGGGGAGGGCGGGATCCCGGCGCCGAGTAGCGGATCCGCGCCGGGCAGAGGCAGGGCGGGGAGGAGGCGGCGGCGGATCCGCGCCGGGCAGCGCCCTGGCCGCCCGCGCCGGCCCCCGCAGCCGCGGCCAGAGTGGCGGCGGTGCTGGAGGCACGCAGAGCGGCGGCGGCGGGGAGGGGGCGGCGGATCCGCGCCGGCGGAGCGCCCTGGCGCCGAGGACGAAGAGCGGGCGAGGAGGAGGCGGCGGAGCCGTGCCGGGCGATCCTCTGCTGCTTGCTGCTCCTGCTGGGACGGAAAGGAAAATGGTGGGTAGGGCTTGGTGCTCAGGTTGCTGCCCCTGGGAGTGGAGTTCGCTCCTCCCAGGGGCAGCGCAGCGGAAGAAGGCGTGGGAGGCGACTGGCAAAGATCAAACCTTCGGCTCTGGTACCATGCTAGAGAATATGATTAGATTGATGAAGGGGGTGAACCCCCAGGGTACATATAGGCACAGAGTGCCAACCCTAACCCTAATGGGCCTTGCCCTACATGGGCCGACCTAGGCTGGAGGCCCACACACACACTCCAACACCCCCGTCCTGGGCGAGGAGCTGCTCCGCCTCGGCGATCTGGCGGGCCAGAGTGTCGGCGGCGTCCCGCTCGCGCTGCCAGGCAAGGGCAGCCGCACGGACGCGCTCCTGTCCCGCGGCAGCCGCTGCCCGGGCGGAGACCAGCGCGGCAGCAAGGGCAGAGGTGGGCCGAGGAGCGTAGAGGGTGGCCGGGGGCGGGGCAGGGAAGTTGAAGGTGCCCTGGGCGCCGCCGCCTGTGGCCGGCCCATGCAGCTGCGCAGCCGCGGCTCCCCCAGCGGAAAGGAGAGCGCTCGGAGAGAAGGACAGCGGCATCCCTAGGCCGGCCGCAGCTGCGGCGGCAGCGGCGGCGTAGGTGGCCGCAGTGGCCGGGTCCAGGTAGGCGCCGTCCCCAGGGAGCGCAGGGGCCTCTGACCCGGCAGCTTCCCCTGCGGCAGCCACGACCGGAGCAGCCTCGGTGGCGCCATCAGCATCCACGAGGGCCAGCGCGGGACGCGTGGCGCCGGGCGCGGCACTTGGTGCGGCGCTGAGGGCCAGCGCGGGGCGCGGGGCAGCGGGGGCCGGCGGGCCGGCCGCAGCAACGGGAGCCCAGCCCGCGGCGGCGGAAGGGCCGGCTGCAGAGGAGCCACCGCCCGCGATTTGTGCCTAGGTGGTGGTGCCGGAGAGGGGAGGGAAGGAGAGGAAGTAAGAGGGAGGAGGGGGAGGCCCGCCATGGCCGGCCATGGCGCCTGGCGGCGGCGGCGGTCCCTGGCGGGATCGGGAGGGAGGGAGACGGGCGGGGAAAGAAGACTAGGCTGCTGATACCATGTTGGAATGTATGGCTCTTAATTAATTTGGCTAATCCTAGAAGGGTAGCTATATAGTGTAGCATACATGGGCCTCATGGGCCTAGCCTCATGGGCCACATATACATATACTCCAACACTCTAGCTCGGCGGGTTGACAACCACAGCGTAACAGTTCAGTTCTCTACAGAAAATGGGCAGTCATGGTGGTTGACCGGTGTGTATGGACCCCAAGGCAACGACGACAAAATTCAGTTTCTGCAGGAGTTAAGGGATATTCGTGCAGCATGTCCGGGACCATGGGTGGTGGCTGGGAATTTTAATCTAATCTACAGAGATGAGGACAAGAATAATGCTAACTATAATAGGGCAATGAGGGTCGTTTCAGAAGGTTCATCAATGATTTGGCTCTCAAAGAGATACCCCTGCATGGTCGCAAGTACACGTGGTCAAACCAGCAAAACTCTCCAACCTTGGTAAAATTGGATCAAGTGCTATGCTCAGTCGACTGGGAGGAGAAATTTCCCAACTGCTTGCTTCAGAGTATGTCTTCAGATGATTCTGATCATTGCCCTCTTCTGCTGGGCCTCCAAGATAATAGACCAGGACGACCCAAATTTCACTTTGAGCCCTTTTGGACCAAACTCGATGGGTTCCAGGAGGCTGTCGCTTCAGCGTGGGCTTCAACCCCTGCTGGCCAGTGCCCTTTTATAACTCTAAACAAGAAGTTTAAAGCTGTTACCAGGGGCCTGCAGAGTTGGAGTGATAAGGTGGCGGGCCAAGTTAGCTTTCAGCTTGCCTTGGCAAGAGAAATTTTGCATCAGTTCGAGATCGCTCAAGACAACCGACAGCTTTCTCCTGGAGAATTATGGCTCAAGAACAATTTGAAGAAGCACAGCTTGGCCCTAGCATCCCTCAAGCGTACAATGGCTCGCTTACGCTCAAGGATCAGTTGGCTCAAAGATGGTGATGCTAATACAAGACTCTTCCATATGCACGCCCGGCACCGAAAAAGGAAGAATTTTATTGGGAAGCTTATTGCGGGAGAAAGGGTTTGCACCAGCCATGAGGACAAGGCTGCAGTCATTGATGACTTTTTACGATAATCTGCTGGGAACCTGTACAGTAAGGGAGCACACGATCAACTTGGCTGATTTGGGAATTAATGCACAAGATATGTCGGAGCTTGAACTTCCCTTCACTGAAGATGAGGTGTGGAGGACAATCCAGCAGCTACCTTCAGATAAAGCCCCTGGGCCGGACGGGTACACAGGTCGTTTCTATAAATCCTGCTGGGCTATTATAAAAGAAGACATTATGGTGGCAATCTCAGCAGTATGGAGCAGGAAGATGGTGAATTTTGGAACTCTCAATTCAGCCTATATCACCCTCCTCCCCAAAAAAGAAGGTGCGGAACAGCCCAAGGATTTCAGGCCCATAAGCTTGGTCCATAGTTTCGCCAAACTAATCACAAAGCTGCTTGCTAATCGCCTAGCACCGGCTGCAACAGATTGTTTCTCCTTACCAAAGCGCCTTCATAAAAGGGTGTTTTATACAAGATAATTTCATGTTGGTTCAGCAGACAGCGAGGTTCCTACATCAGCAAAAGCAGCCCCGAATTCTACTCAAGTTGGACATTTCAAAGGCATTTGATTCCGTGTCCTGGCCCTTCCTACTTGAGATCTTGCAGCAGCTCGGTTTTTGACAGATTTGGCGGGATATAATCAGCGGGCTGCTATCCTCTTCGTCAACTCAAGTCTTGCTAAATGGGATCCCGGGTGATCATATTGCTCATCGACGAGGGCTGCGGCAAGGTGACCCCCTCTCCCCGATGTTGTTTATCTTGGTTATGGATGTATTGGGCCACATGATTTCTGCTAGAATTAGGTTTCCTGTCTATATTGGATAGATGAAGGGGGTGAACCCCCAGGGTACATATAGGCACAGAGTGCCAACCCTAACCCTAATGGGCCTTGCCCTACATGGGCCGGCCTGGGCTGGAGGCCCACACACACACACACACTCCAACATCCCCCCGCAGTCACAACGGGGGCGCACACACGATGAGACTGGAGACGAACAAAGTCGAAGCGATGACATCCCCCCGCAGTCGCAACCGTGTCGCGGACGTTGTGGCTGGAGCGAAGAAGTGGAGGATAGCCCTTTTTGTGCCGAAGTAGCCGAGGTCGAGGTCGTCATGGTCGTAGCCGAGGTAGAAGTCGCCGAGTCGAGGTGGCAGCGAAGACGGTCGAAGACGTAGTCGCAACACCGAGCTGTCGTGGCCGCGGAACGGTGAGCCGAGCCATGCGGCGGCAGGGGTGCCAGGCGATGGTAGCGCACCCGGATACCTCGGAGACCGCGCTCAGAGCAGGGGTGGCGGAGAAGTCGAGGTCCGCGCTCAGATCAGGGGTGGCGGAGGGGGAGAAGTGGGGTGGCGGCTTTCCTGCCCGCCCTCGTAGAAGTCCCGCGCTCAGAGCAGGGGTGGCGGGGAGGGGGGCGTTGTCCGCGGTAGACGGCGAAGGGCGTGGACTCCGGACGGAGAGCTTGCTTGACGACGACCGGCGGCGGGTGGCACGACCGCCTGGAAAGGCGGCGGCACCGGCGGTGAAGGCAGACCACGAGCGGCGCCGCTGCAGCCTGGAGAGCGCAGCAGCGGCCTCGTCCTCGGGGGGTGTCGATGAAGACGACGAATGGCAGGGCGACACAATGCAAACGAACAGATACATAGCAGAGCAGCGGCGGTGGTGGCGGCGGCGAGGAGGCGGCTGAGCCGCGCCGGGCGGAGCCTCTGCGGTCGCGCCGGCGTCGACGCCGGCCCCCCAGAGCAGGGGAGGGCGGGATCCCGGCGCTGAGTAGCGGATCCGCGCCGGGCAGAGGCAGGGCAGGGAGGAGGCGGCGGATCCACGCCGGGAGAAGGCAGGGCGGGGAGGGGGCGGCGGATCCGCGCCGGCGGCGCGCCCTGGCCGCCCGCGTTGGCCCCCGCAGCCGCGGCCAGAGTGGCGGCGGCGTTGGAGGCGCGCAGAGCGGCGGCGGCGGATCCGCGCCGGAGGCGCGCCCTGGCCGCACGCGCTGGCGCCCGCAGCCGCGACCAGAGTGGCGGCGGCGCTGGAGGCGCGCAGAGAAGCGGCGGCGTGGAGGGGGCGGCGGATCCGCGCCGGAGGCACGCCCTGGCCGCCCGCGCTGGCCCCAGCAGCCGCGGCCAGAGTGGCGGCGGCGCTGGAGGCGCGCAGAGCGGCGGCGGCGGGGAGGGGGCGGTCCTCTGCTGCTTGCTGCTCCTGCTGGGACTTCTTGACACGACTACGGGCGCGGATCGAAGGGGATCGACGCCGAACCAAGGGCGCTGCCCCCGGCGGAGAGGTGGCTCTCCCCGGGGGCGCGCTGGAGGCAGCGAAGAGGTGGCTGGTCGGCCGGATCGAAGCTAGAGCTCTGGTACCATGCTAGAATTAGGTTTCCTGTCTATATTGGATAGATGAAGGGGGTGAACCCCCAGGGTACATATAGGCACAGAGTGCCAACCCTAACCCTAATGGGCCTTGCCCTACATGGGCCGGCCTGGGCTGGAGGCCCACACACACACACACTCCAACAATTTCGAAGGCCGAGAATGATGGCTGGTTGCAGCCACTATCTAGGCGCAGCTTACAGCATAGAATATCTATTTATGCGGATGATGTGGTTTTGTTCCTCCGTCCAGAAGCTGGGGACATTGATGTAACTTTGGGTATCCTCAATTTGATCGGAGAAGCAACGGGGCTCAAGACAAACTTACAAAAGAGCAATGTGTTGCCCATCAGATGTGGTGATGCGGAGCTTGCAACAGTGCAAAACCTGCTGCCCTGTGCACTCACAGACTTCCCATGCAAATATTTGGGATTGCCTCTCTCTCTGAAGAAGCTCACCAAGGAACAAATTCAGCCCATTATTGACCACATTGCTGATCAGCTTCCTGGCTGGAAAGCGGATTTGATGACCAAGGTCGGAAGAAAGGTTCAAGTTCAGTTTGTGCTCACTGGTATGCTCATCTATCTAGTTATGGCTTTTGATTTCCCACCTTGGGCTATTAGAGAAGTGGATAAAATTCGGCGTGGGTTCCTTTGGAGAGGCCGCAGAGATGCAAAAGGAGGGCACTGTCTCGTTGCTTGGGTTAAGGTATGTCTCCCTGAAGAACTTGGAGGTTTAGGAATTTCAGATCTTAAATCTCTGGGCTGGGCACTGCGAATGAGATGGGTCTGGTTACAAAAAACAGAGCCACATTGCCCATGGGCTAATCTTCCAATCCATGTCCCAGAGCAAGTCAGAGCCTTCTTCAAAGTGGCTGTTTATTCCGAAGTAGGAGATGGAACAAAAACCCTTTTTTGGACAGACCGTTGGCTCCATGGACAATGTATCGCAGATCTTGCGCTCCGTCTTTTCGCCATCATTCCTAAAAGGAGGATCAAACAACGAACTGTCCAGGATGCCCTCACCAACCAGTCTTGGATTTCTGACATAGAAGGGGCCACCACAGTAGGTGTAATTATTGATTATCACCACCTATGGGATGTCCTATCTGATTTCTTTTTGCAACTGGATGTTGAAGATAGACATATTTGGCGGTTTTCATCAGATGGACAATATTCGGCCAAGACTGCATACAAGGGATTTTTTGTGGGGACTACATCTTTTGAGCCTTATGAGAGAATTTGGAAGACTTGGGCACCGCCCAAATGCCGCTTCTTTGTTTGGTTGGTAGCTCACAATCGATGTTGGACTGCGGATCGCCTTGCACGCCGTGGGCTCCTTCATCTTGAGCACTGTCCTTTGTGTGACCAGGCTGCGGAAACTATTGATCACCTCTTAGTTCAGTGTGTCTTTGCAAGAGAGTTTTGGTTCCGCTTCTTTTCTCGGATTGGACTCCAAGCCTTTTCCCCGCAACCGACAGGAACATCCTTCCATTTTTGGTGGGAGAAAGTGAGCAATGCTGCTAGTGATACGTTAAGGAAGGGAACCAACTCTCTCATAATCCTTGGAGCTTGGACCTTATGGACACACCGCAACAAATGCGTCTTTGATGGAGCAGCCCCAAATGTTGTAGGCGCACTTGCTGTAGCTGAAGATGAAAGGAGGTCGTGGTCTTTGGCGGGGGCTCGAGGATTATCCCTCTTGGATGCCCTCGCTCCGGGTGGTTAGAGCCCTGTCTACCTTGGTCGTGATCTTTATGTCACGGGCGCGTTAATTTTCTAGCAGCAGCAGTGTAGTGTGTGTGTGTGTGTAGAGTTGTGTGTGGTTTTTGTGTGTGTTGTGTTGTATGGGTTCTTATCCCATTTTATTATCTTCTTAATATAATGATGCGCAGCTCTCGTGCGTTTTCGAGAAAAAAAGGCAGCGACTGGCGCCCTAACACGAAGAATTAATAATACAAGAAGCTATCGATGCTTAGCAATAGTTAATTACTTAATTATTAAGTACTGTGTTCAGAGTCCGTGTCTTCCAGTACCTGACTCGACATGTGTGGCTTCGTATATTCTTTTCTATTTGCAGTGTGTATCTCTCTGCTTCTGTCCTTTAATTGTAGCATGTCAACTGCAGGTCCTAGCTGAAGATATACCTACTATTGTTTCTGGTATTTCATTTCCCAAGTCGATGCGCTGGAACTCCAATGTATGTGTACCCTGAATGGCCTTTATGCTGCCAATGTGCTATTATGTTCGAGGAATCCTAGTCATCTATCAAATGATCTAATGCCACTATAGTTTCAAATTAAACTGATTACATATGTGTTAGAGTACTTGTATCAACAGAACTCATAACTTAGCTGTAGCTAGTTCTCTTCTGTTGTTTCACCTAGGGGGGACCCTTCCTGAAAATAATACATAGATAAAAGGGTAATATACAGAATGAATGCTTCTTCATAATTATGTACCTTTGGTTAATCTTGGATAAATTCTCAACTATAGTTACTTCTTTCCTTTTCTGTGGTGAGGACAATAGTTACTTCTTTAATTTGGGCAATGAGCTTTACAGATCCCATTACAAGATCAATGTGCATGCCACTCACTCTAGATTATTTCACTCGCAGATTGTTTTTAGTCGTCCAATACGCTGGATCCTGGCACTTCATGGCGATTTTGTTGTGCCATTTTATTTTGCTGGTATCTCAAGGTACTACATTTTGTATTAGTTCTCGATCTTGTTTTGTCATAAATTTTGAGCATTCTTGTTTCTATCAATTAACAAACAAGGTTTGCATTGGCAGTGGGAATCAGTCATGTGGCCTTCGTAACTCTTCTTTGGCTAATTTTAAGGTACTAATTGGATTGCTTGTTTGTATATTTCATCTATTTTGCTTCTTTTGTTACTTCTATTTTGATGGTTGTCTTGAGTAAGAATGTTGCTGCATAAACTAAACTTTTATGATATTATACATTCTATTTCAGCAAACAATACATAAAAGATTCTTTTCTGACATCTTCCCTTTCTCTTGTATTGTACATAAATAAAATAACTAAAGCAGCATACTACCAGCTCATCATATGTACCATGGAAGTAATCCGAATTTTTTCTCCAATTTCAGGTGGAAACTGCAGAATCATATTTACGTAGTGTGGAAAAAGCTGGGATCTTGATTAATATGCAGGTGAGATGAGTGCATATAGGTTGTTCATACACACTTAAGTGATCCACAAACTCATTTTTAATTTTTTATTAACAAAGTAATGTTTTGTTTGGAGGTTTCTTAACGTCAAATCTCAATCTCACGCAATATTTGTCATTAAAGTATGGGTTTGAACTTTTGATCTTTGTCAGCTTTAGTAGCCTGCATGAAGCAGGGAAAAGGCTAAATGGATTCATTCATAATTTTTCAAGTGCTCAGCACTCCAGATGTTACTGTAATCAAGTTTCATAAAATATTCTACTGCAGGAGCGGAAGGAAAAAGTCTTGCATGCCTCTACTGTATTGGCTGAAGGTGTTGGTGGCGATTTTGTTGCACCTGATAGCTTGCTGCAGGAGGTAGATATCCTTTTATTCCATTTTTTATTTTTTTATCTTAATTTTTATTGTCAAAAAGTGTAATTTCAAACCACATTATGCAGGTTGTCAATCTTGTGGAGGCGCCTGTGCCCATCCTTGGTCTATATGATGATTCCTTCTTAGAACTTCCGAAAGATGTACTGATTACGGTATGTTCAGCCTTTTATTGTGGATGCGTAGACGCTAACTTTTTTTCTTCAATTCTTGACAATTCAATGACCAAAATTATAAGCCTGCTAACATGTAACCTTGTTTAGAAATATAATGCCTTGTAATGTGCTGCATTTTTTTAATCAGAATTGCAACTACAGGTTATGCAGAAACACCAGAAGTATTTTGCTGTAATCTCCAAGTCCACAGGCGATCTGCTACCTTATTTTATTGCTGTGAGAGATTTTCCTCCATCATATATTTGACAATTGAGTGATGCCTTTTTACCCTTTTGTTTAACTCACTTTTCCCTTAGGTTGCCAATGGTGCAATTAGCGAGGAAGTTGTCCGCAAAGGGAATGAAGCTGTTCTCAGGTTATTGAAAGGCCCTATGATGATTTTATAAACAAGCTGTGGCATGCATTGCAAAGTCAAGTTCTTTGCATGAACAACAATCGCCATAGTCAACTAAACAGCATTATGATTGAAGTGTTCTTTCTGTGCCCTCTGATTTTTTTGTTTGATTAGAGGACTTTACTACTTTAGTCAGCTTTAGATTCTGAATTGTCGTACAATGCAGGGCAAGGTATGAGGACGCCAATTTTTTTTATAAGATGGATACACAAAAGAAATTTTCTGAATTCCGAGGCCAGCTTAGTGGCATTCTTTTTCATGTAAGTATACTGTCCTGAATTCTTACACTATTTCTTTTGTAATGTTTGTCTTTCATAATAATTACAGCCTAATTGAATAGGAAAAACTTGGCACAATGCTCGATAAAATGACACGTGTTGAGAATACTGTTGCTGAATTGGCCCTTATTCTTGGAATAAATGAGAGAATGATCCCAATTATCAAAGATGCGGCTGCATTGGCTATGTCAGATCTTGCCACTTCTATTGTCACAGAATTTACTTCACTTGCTGGAATTATGGCACGCCATTATGCTTTGAGAGATGGCATCCCTGAAGAGGTTCTGATTCTTTTTTAATGTGGTAATTTGGTACCAACTTGTCTTAGCATTCTGTCCATTTTGGCTGATTACATATTCATGTCAAAGATTGCAGAAGCACTATTTGAGATAACACTTCCTCGGTCTTCGGGTGATGTGTTTCCAAGAACAGATGCTGGTATAGTCCTTGCGGTTGCTGATAGGTACTTGTGCACACAAATGTAGCCCACTCAGTCTCAACATGAAAAAATAACTTCTGCATTTCCTTTGTTAATTCTGTTAGCGCACAGAAATTTTGTGGCAACTTTCCGGGTAGTACTGCATTTCATTTGTCCAAGAATTTATTCAAGCTAGAGAAGCTGCTACCCTTTTCTCATTTGTTTCACAGATTGGATAGCCTAGTTGGATTGTTTGGAGCTGGATGCCAGCCAAGTTCTACCAATGACCCATTTGGACTTCGAAGGGTCTCTTATGGACTGGTAAGGGAGTTAGAAAAAGCCCAATTACCATCACATAAAACTTTCCCAATTATCATCACATGAAACTTTCTCACACGTATTTTATCTAGGTCCAAATATTGGTTGAGAACAAGAAGAGCTTTGACCTCAGGCGAGCTCTCACCTTATTGGCTGGGGTGCAAACCATAGAAATAGAGACTAATGTTATAGATGAGGTCAGTATGCATTTCAGATAATGTTTATGTACTATGTTCATTTAGTACATGGTTCCTGACAGATTTATTTTCAAAATCCTTTTTTAGGCAGTACAATTCGTCACAAGGAGACTGGAACAACTTCTGGTACATATTATCTTGATCTTTAATGACAATTGAGTTATATACACATGTTAGGATTTTTCATTTTGGGTGTTAGCTAGGGATAGAGATACACTGGTACACACACACTGGTACATTTACCATGGAAAACAATTTTTTTTTGGATGGTTATCATTATTTCTCCAACTGCTGTGCTTTTTTTTCTTTTTACAACATGCTGGTCCTTTATTTGAATAGGATTAACATTTTGAACTGATACATCTGCATTTCATTTAAAACTCATTTTGCTCCATGTAATCAAACTTTTGGTCGATGGAATCCATTGCCTTTTTCAAAGTGGCATCTATTCTTGTCATTGCCATCAGGTGGATGAGGGAATTAACTGCGAGATAGTCCGTTCAGTGCTTATGGAGCGCGCAAACTGCCCTTATCTAGCAGCACAAACAGCAACTGAAGTAAGATGTTATGTGCCCCTCACCAATCCGCCCCAAAGATTCTACAGTTCTTCCGAGTATTATATAGTTTTTGTTGTGTGGACACTTGTAGATGGAAGCATTTTCAAGAACGGACACTTTTCCAAAAGTTGTTGAAGCGTATTCAAGGCCAACAAGGATCATCCGTGGAAAAGAAATTGAGTCTGTTTTGGAGGTACTGGCTTAAACATGTATACCATCATAAACTACGAGTTCAGTTCAAATTACAGCAAAGTTTTTACTCGCAACTAGCCCATCACCAGTCATGAGTACTCATTATTGGTGCAATATTTCTCTCCTGACTCTGATTTTATGTGTAGGTTGACCCAAGTGTATTCGAGAAAGATGAAGAAAAAGTTTTGTGGAGCGCCTACTTGGAGGTTGCTGATAAGATCCATCCTGGTACATGTTTTTCAGCTTCATTTTTGTCGTGAATGGCTTGCCTCTCTGCATTATGTCTGATTACCTGTGCTGTATCCAACAACCCATCCTGTAGGTGTTGATATTAAGACCTTTGCCGATGCTTCTCTGCTCCTGATTCAACCCCTAGAAGATTTCTTCAATAGCGTCTTTGTCATGGCGGTGAGTTTGAAATGCCCTTGAAAAACTTATGTTGTTGCTGATGATGACTACCCTTGCTGTGTCCCTTACTGATGGTGTATATCATGTACAGGAAGACGAGAGAGTTCGCAACAACCGGCTAGTGCTGCTGAGAAAGATTGAGAGTTTGCCCAAGGGAATTGCAGACCTGTCAGTTTTACCTGGGTTTTAGCCGGGTGAGCCTGCCTGTGGGCACCAATAATTTCACTGCCGTTCCAGGGGTGAGTGTATAGAGAGTGGGTGTCGATATATGTGAGGAGATTTTGCAAATTAATTATCCTGGAAAGCAAATGTTTTAAAAGCAAGTATGTTGAAGATAGAGAAAATTGGCGTCGAGTGGAGAGCAGCGGCACAGCACTGCTTTGCTGTTGCTCCAATAGAGCACACGCAAGTTACGAGTATTTTGCAGCTGTAGCGGGGAGATGATTTTACAAGTACAATAACAGGCAGTCGAGGCCCGATTACAGCAAGGTGCTTATCTCATAATAATGTTGCTCTGAAGAAATTCCAGTACTGAACTTTTGGACCCGATTACAAGCTGTTACTAAACTACTTTTAAAGAAAAACAAAACCTCCTCACAGAAGGGCAATCAGCAATGCACGCTATCCCAGTGAACACTGTAGAAGGAAACATTAATATGTTTGGAAGATCCATCTATAAATTACGCATGGCCAGTCAGGAAGGACTTATTAGGGCACCAATCAGCAAACGGAATCATATCTCAATCTTGTGTACACACTGACGTCCTGTTTGCTTATGCGGAAATTTGGCTTATGCTGATGTTCATGTTGAAATGTTGTGAGAGAAAAATACTTTTCGATGGCTGAAATGTAGCTCAAGCGAACAAGGATTGACAAACAATACATACCTGTTCACAACGATCTATTATTATATGGATGCTTTTTTTTTAAATGCTGCAAATAATGTCTCTGTAAATCTTTGCAGTATTATGTATTTCTACGTGTGGACACTTGAGTTTTCCAATTATATCAGACTCAGAATACGAGAGGTTGTCAACTCAGAAGTTTTAGTCAAGTTAAATTCAGAAAAAGAAAAGGAAAAGGAAAACAAGTTCTAGTCAAGTTCATTCGTGCATGTTTTACAGGATTACTCTCTTTACCCACCCAAAAAAAAAACTTGCCACGTAAAGGTTCAAATTTTGTCCCACAATAAAGCCTTCACAGGTTTCTGCAGCTTCTAATATGCCAGCAGTGCAGGAGAAAGAAAAACAACAGCACACCCTAAACAAGAGGTGAGCATTCCCGAAACCAATAGCTCAATATACAAGGACACGACCAAAACGAGAAAAGGTTACAGCGGTATTACATTTAATCAAGGGAGGGGTATCGACCTGTTCTGTACAGTTGATTACATCCTCGGCCCAACTAATCAGGGTTATTAAGTACTATCAATGCAAAATCAGGCTACAAAGCTCGTCAATGTGCCCTCACCTACCTAGATACATACACAGAGACACTTGAATCTGAGCACCATCCAGCCCTAATTTTCCTGTTTAACAGCTACATGACAATTAGTCACCCCTCTAAGCTGTCTCTCCCTTCTCTGCTGGTTGAGATAGATACTTATCAGCGTAGTGTAGAAGCCGCCGCATCCTTAGGACCATGTCACAGTGGAAGGGCAGGGCAGTGCGCCTTTCTGTGTACACCGGGCTTACTGTCAACCAAGAAAGGGAGTGAAGCTCCGCGGCCACAGCTTCCAGCACATTATGCATCTCCACCTCACAGTCTCGAGTTGTTGTTTCCTGAGTGAAGTTCCTTGCCTGTTTGCTCATGTTGCTGCCACCACCGCCTCGGCTCATCTTTTCTTGAACAGTGGCAATGCTGCCTCCATAGTGATCAATGATGCTAACTGAGAGAACAGAGGGTTGTTCATCCTTGGTGAGCTGTGCTAAGTCCCTCCTTACAGGTGGGACGGCTTTGGAGACGACATAGCCCATTGCTAAGGGAATTGCAGTCCCTTTGCTGTGCAATAGATGGGCAAGCGGTGGTGACTCTGATGTGAGGCATGTCGGGAGCTGTAATGTTGCAGGAGAAAGGTATCTCATACTTGGGGAAGGAACTAGGAGATATGAGTGTGATGCTGGCATTGACCCAATGGACTTCACTGGAGTGAAACCTTCCAAATAACTCGAAGGGCCACTGCTGCCTTGATTCCCTTCGCCTGTAAAAAGGACCACAATTTGACAAGCTTAATATCTTTTACTATTGATTTACTTACAAACAAAGGGTTATATAGTCATGTTGTAGGTTAAAAGACTGTTGGAGGTTGAAATAATTTTTAAGTGGTCAATAAGTAACAAGTAATTAATCTGTGTGGAACAAAATGCATCACTGAATAGATATCCACATCAAATGGGCGTAAAGTGATATCTTCTGGAGTATTTTAATATATACGATGGTCTATATACAGGAGGTGCTTACCAGAAGCAGATCTGGTCAACAGATCCGCTTGGCATGTGAGATGCAATGAATGATCTTGGGAAACTGCAACCAAACTGATGCTGCGAACTAAGTGCAGTGATCCCCTTGAAGTGTCCATTCCAGTTTGTTCCACAAGGATCTGCTTTTTGTTGCCAGATTGTCCAAGTGCACCTTTCATGAAGCTTGATTTTGAATGAGAACTGTACAAAGGGTTTGGTGAGGAAGGCATGTTTCTATCTTGAATTAAGGCCATGTCTTGCTGGAGTGTAGGACCATTTGAACTAGGTGGAATACCCCCAGGTATGGATCGCCGTAACTGCACAGGCCACTTCTTGACTTCATTACCGCCAAAAGAGTATATTGCCTTTTGCCATTCTGCAGACAAAACATATTAGATAATCGCATTAGTCTCAAAACAAAAGGTATCTGAGTTCCTGATGATAAAATAATGAGTACCTTGAATTTCAAGTTCAAGGAAACCTCCAATACGAGTTATTATGACATCTCGTGGTCTCATATTGCTAGCTTCAGGTGAAGACGACATTATTTGACAACCTTGCTGTAGAATTTGGATGAAAAGACTTTGGAGAACTTTAGTGTCTTGGCGGCTACTAATACCACCAAAAGGAAATATTAAGCTGTCCAGTAATTCTCCTCTAGCATCTGTCCAAATGCATACTAACCATCGCCAGTCCTCAGTCCAACCATAACAGCAATGAAGACTTGCTGCATTGTCACTCTCAGATACATCGAGTAGAGGGCTCACTCCACTATCAGAGTTACTTCCTGACATTGAGCCATAAACCCTGCCGCCACCTGCATCTGCTCCAGATTTTGACGGTTCCATTAAAGCGTTAAGATCGGCAGACCCAGGGTCTGCTAGTATGAAAAGTGGCTCAAAGGCATATTTCCTATCATCCTGAGCACATAAATCTGGCATCTTGCTTGGGTCCAGCAGTCCACCAGAACGAGCAGGCTGCCATGAGTTATCCCATGTTGCCGACCTCATGGATGCATCAAAATCTGTTTCGCGAGAGAGAGTTGGCCCAGACATTCGAGGAACTAAACATTCTTTCCAAAGAGTAGGAGCAGGTGATGTAACATGCATCATTGTGGGCTGAGATCTACCCAAATAAGTTGGTGACTGAAACATGTCGCTTGTGGAGACAGTCCGTGGAATTCGTCGTGCCTTGTTGTACACTGTGAATGCTATGTCCTTCAAAACAGCAAGCTCCTTGTTTGGCTTATCAATTCTCAGTAGAGTTTCAATAGTAACAATCTGCAAGACAAGCTTAGGTATACTGAACCCGGATAGCATAACAACATTTGATGCTGATGCTTCATCTGCAGAGGCACTGCTGCTTAGGGCTTTGGCAACCTGTGAATATAGCGACTTTCTTTCCCTTTCCGGGGATGAAATAACATACCCAAGAGCAACAGAACATTCTACTAGCGTCTGTAGAATTGCACAAGGTTCTGGAAATGGGCAAACTACATAAATTACCTGCATGGATAAAGGGCTGCTGGTGTTAAAAATAAGGTGAATAATTTACCATGCTATGAATATCATTTGTATCCATTATGAGGGCTCTGGGCCAGAATATATACACAGGCAGGTTTGTGCAAATATATACAAAACCTACAGCTGAGAAATACAAAACATGAATATACTCGAATAAAATTATCATATAGTGACTACATAAATTATCATCCAAGTGGAATTCAATAATTTCCATGTGGATACTCTAGGTTCTGGGGTCATCCCGGGCCTTCCAAACAAGACCAGAATTGTATTTTTAGTCCACAATACTACCAGGTAAAAGATTTGATATCAAATTAACCAAGACAAGGCAAGAATTAAATATCATCATAAATATCATGTGATGTTAAAAAGTTTCTAGCATTGAAAAGAAGTTCTGCAGAATAAAAATTGACAGACAGAAATGTGAACAAATTAAAAGGTTGAATCATTTCCATTCCCAGGAAAACATGATAATTAGGTTGAAATACATGTCATAAGGAATATGATGTGGGCCTGCTTTGCTACAAAGAATGCAAGCATGTTGAAGTAGCAAGCTTGGGCCCCTCCGCATCCAGCATCTAGGTGCCATGGTTGGCAATTAGACAAGAGTAGTGAGGATGACAAGAGAAATGAAGACAAGTTCCTGAATAGCAGTTCAAAGGAGAGATTGATTTCTTTCTTGTCTGTTCTAATTAAGGATCTATTACCAACACATGCATGTTGTAATTGTATACTACATCAATGCCTTAAGAGGAAGTGCTGTTCTAGTCTAGTGCTTTGCTAGTCTACCACATCGATTTTCTTATCCCTTTTAGCAGTTCTAGCCTAGTTGGCTCTCTCCCTTTTTTGGTTGTGGGGTTGTCGTTTTTTCTCTGGTCCACCTCGGACCCCCCCCCCCCCTCCCTTTTTTTCCCCCTTCTGCTCTTGTACAGTTTTTCTCCTTGTTGTTTCTCGATCATGTGTTGGGCCTCGCTTAATTATAAATAAAACTTTACAGTGGGGGTCTCCCCTGCTGTATTTTAGGTTCACAAAAAAAAAAGCCTTAAGAGGAAGTGAATATCTGAACTACGGATCTATCCATGAGAGCATGACAGGAGCCCTGGTTATGGTAGTATGAACAAAGAAGAAAAGTTCTGTTTGCACAGATGAAAGCAACAAAAAACTACAAAGTCAAAGAACAAATCATACCACAAAACAAAAACCTCCGAGAATCATTATATCCAATAGCACAGATGAAATATATCTCATCAAAGAAACCTCACTACTCGTTTGCAACAACTTTTTTTGAGGGGGGGGGGGGGTGCTGTTGTTGTTTGAAAAAGAAAAGAAAAGGGAGAGTTGCAAAAGATTAACAATCAAGGTAGATGAAATATAGAAAGAAAACATGAACATAATTGTGCAGAGTACCACTACAAAGCATTCCAGTAGGAGAGAAGCAGCTATTTTATTGTTAAGTTACATGAATCAGATCAATGGCAAAAGGAACAAAAGGAAAAAGGCCTTACTGTGCAAGGTCCACTGCTGCTCTCTTTCTGATTTGTAGAGATGTTTGAAGTCAGCTTTATATCCTTAAGTATCCTTGAAATAGATGTTACAAAGCTTTTCACACTCCAATGTTTTGAAAAAGCTTGAAGATAGTCACTTGTTGAACTGATGGGACTTAAGTGGCCGCAGCCAACCTTCTTCAACTGCTCAGGACACTCAACTAGAACAAGTCCTGAACGCAAATATTTTCCAGGAGATAGTTCCATTTGTCCTCCATTGTTTTGTGGTGAATGAGTTCCCAGTTTGCAAACTTCATAAACTACAGGAACACAAAATTAATGATAGCAAATGCTATTAAAAACACTTTGCATCATAATGAACTGGAACAAAGGTTTAGAGATTAAGACCTTGCTATTTGCTAATGTACATAAATCTGCTGGTGACAAAAGTATTTCTTGCCTACATCAATCATGTTGTATTGTTGTCAAAAAAGGAGGAATAAGTGAATCATGTTCATGGTGACATCTGGTTTAAGTTAAAAATATAACGTTATGAGTATCCTCTTTGAGTTTTAAGTACCAAAATTTCTGTCTAAAAAGCATATAAACTTATGTATTTACATTAGGCTGCATGTATTATGCATTGGCAATTATTTAGGGATGGACTCAACACAGGGAGTAGCTTATATCAGCAATATTATTCATGAGAAATAACTAAAGAAAATATGGAACAAGAAAAACATGACTTACCTGTTCCAAGCTGCATGAAAAAATCAGCTGCCGCCGAAGTCAACATATCAATATCAGGGCAAAGTGCATAGTAAGTAACCTAAAAGAGAGAATAGATGAGAAATCAATGAATCAAATATATTAGTCTAGAGTCACTAACTGTATATGAATACAATGTTATGCTGCTGTGGCATTTGCACTATGGTGTCTTTGCTGTTACAAAAATATTCACGAATCCGGCTAAAAGCAGTGCTAAAAAGATAATTTCAAGTAGTTAGGCCCTATTTGGAGACGTTTTGTTTCCCCGAAAGCAGCATGAAGGGAGAGGAGGGAGAGAAGTAGTGACAGAACACTGCCAAACTAATCTTACAGGCTTCGGCAAGGCATAAGGTTCAAAAGGAGCTTTCTCCCACGTTTTAAGACTATTCACCGAGGCCTTTAACCAATCATCCTGGTAACTGCAGTTTTAATGCTTGCATCAGTAACTCATGCAGATACATATGCTTACGTAGGATAAAACAATTCATGGAAAGAAAAGATACACTACCCAACTAGCATAGAAGGTGAAGGGAGGACAGCAATGGTTGGTCTGACACGGTGATATCCCTTCTGGTACTCAAGTTCTGAAATGCCTGCAGTGACACAAATCTCCTGTGATACAAATCGTCGTCTCTTCCTCCCTTTGGCAATATTATTTTTGTAGCAGAATTATCAAGTTAGAGTGCAGGTCACAGCAGGTATACCTCGATTGCTACTGGTCGGCTGGGGTGGGCTCATTGAATCTCCACCAATGGACAGTGAACTTGATGGCTCCAGGATATCACCAGTGGAGTACTGAAAAGAGTATGCATCTCCAGTACCTGCAGACTCAGCTGCACTGCCTCGACCCCTGCACCAATCAGTTACTGATAATGGGCCATCCATGTTTGCAAAGGCAGCTTTAAGAGCTCCTCTTATATCTGACTGCAACAAGCTAATCATGGATGACTCTGAAACCTGTACCCAAAGGGAACTGAACATGAATACTGGAATATGGAGAAACAATGTACAGCACAAGTATCAGTGATAATAAAAAAGAAAAAGGAAGCGAGCACAAGATTTTACCTCAGCAGAAAGTGGATCAACTAAATCAACACCAGCGCAATCCTTTGAATGGCATGTTCCTAATAGGCCACCACAGCCAGCATGAACCATAGAAGGATCACAAGAAAATCCACGTCTCTTTTGCTCGTCCAGGGAAAGCCAGAAAAAGGAACCATCCCCGTCATCCATATCAAGTGACATATCAACAAATGAAGTAGATTGTTGAACAAGCAGAGCCATGGCACAGAGAAGATCTACAACAGGCTGTCTTTGTATAGACAGACTTGGGCTTGCACCAGCTAATGTGTTAGCAGACAAAGACTCAAGAGATTTTGGCCCTTTAGGCATAACAACAGGCCTCCAGACTCCCACATTGTCCATTAAGGATCTGTCAAACATTTCATGATCAACATCATTAGATAACCTTACAGTCATAATTTCTTTTTTTCTCATGTCATACTTGGGGGTGAGATCTGATTTGTTGCTGACATTTGTCTGCATAAAACTGGATGTTGCACTGTTAAACTCGGCAGACGCTTTGCTTCTCAGAGACAATAGTGTATGCCTAATTCTGCACATGGCAGCCTGGAACGTGATGCATTCAATTTCAGTTGCCAGAGCAGTCTTCATAGACAGCAGAAAATAGCCGGCATTGAACATGCTGTCACTCTTCTTTTGTGAAACAAGAGAAGAACTAAATGAAGCCACACCAGAAATAGGCGGTGACGTTTCTCCCTTAGAGGGCTGTATGTCAGTACTCTTTAAGCTCTTGTCACTCTCTTTCTTCCCACCTTGGACAAGTGTGTATAAGTTTGATGAACCAACATCATGTAAATGATTACCAGATGTTAGTTTAGAAGGCTTATCTGGCTTGTCTCCTGTGGACTCAATTTGAGAGCTTTGTGCAACATCGTATGAATAAACTCTTGAACTAAAACTAGAACTGCCTGGTTTCTTTGATCTGGGGAAGTATGGATTTGTAAACAATGGTGTTGGGGCCTCAGCAATAGAAATTTCAACAGCTGCATATTCTGGAGCAAATGTGAGCTTTGCTTCTGCTTTGGTGAGATAATCAAATCTTCCAGATGATAAAACTAACGAGTGGGACTGTGCAGGTGTTGCAGTATCTTTATGAGGTTCTTGAACTTTAGAAACAACATCCTGAGCAGGGGCCATAATTTGGTGGTCAAATGCATCCAAAGATGTGAAACCAACAGGAGAAAGTCTTTGTTCAGGGATATCCATTGCTGTTGATGGACTATCAGTGAATGTGACATCTCCACAATCTGAAGCAGGCATTACTAGAGCATGTGATTCAGCAGTACCTGGAGGCTATATGAAATGGAACTTTCAGTTACATGAATTAATACTACAGGTAAATCACAAAGATTCCATTCTAAACAGCCATGTCATCATAGGGGGATTATTTCTCCATCATCAAAGGTAGCATGCTAACTCCTTCAATAAAACTTATATGATGATAGTTTCCCCATCATCAAAGGTAGCATGCTAAATCTTAGAATATGTTGGAGTATATGTATATGAGGCCCATGAGGCTAGGCCCATGAGGCCCATGTTTGCTACACTATATAGCTACCCTTCTAGGGTTAGCCCAAAGATTAATAGCGTATTCACTTCCAACATGGTATCAGCAGCCTAGGGTTTCTCCCAACCCCTCTCCCTCCCGATCCAGCCGCCAGGGGCCGCCGCCATCGCCGGCCATGGCGGACCTCCCCCTCCTCCCTCTTACTTCCTCTCCTTCCCTCCCCTCTCCGGCACCACCACCTGGGCGCAGATCGCGAGCGGAGGCCCCTCTGCAGCCGGCCCGCGCGCTGGGACGATGCGCCCATCCGCCGCCGCGACTTGGGCGCAGGCGGGCGTTCCCGTCGCCGTGGCCGGCCCTCTGGCACCTGGTGCCGCGACCGGTGGCCAGCGCCCCGCCCTGGCCCTCACCGCCGATGGAGATGCGGCCGCCTATGGAGCCCCCGATGCCGATCCCGCCGTGGCTGAAGAAGCAGAGGCCGCCGGGACCAAGGCCCCTGTTCTCCCAGGCGAGGGAGCCTATGCGGACCCGACCGCCGCGGCCACCTACGCCGCAGCCGCCGCCGCAGCTGTGGCCGGCCTGGGGATGCCGCTGTCCTTCTCCTCTCCAAGCGCCCTCTTTTCCGCAGGTGCACAGCCGCAGGGGCCGGGCACAGGCGGAGGCGCCCAGGGAGCCTTCACCTTCCCTGCCCCGCCCCCGGCCAACCTCTACGATCCTCGGCCCACCTCTGCCCTCGCTGCCGCGCTGGTCTACGCCCGGCCAGCGGCCGCAGTGGGACAGGAGCGCGTCCGTGCGGCTGCCCTCGCTTGGCAGCGCGAGCGGGACGCCGCCGACACTCTGGCCTGCCAGATCGCCGAGGCGGAGCAGCTCCTCGCCCAGGATGCTGGGGCCACCTCCTCTGGCTCGACGGGCCACCTCACCTCCACCACTACGGCTCTCCGTCATGACCCGGCCGATCCCCTCGTCGCGCAGCTCCACTACCAGGCCGGGGGTGTCCAGAACATCCGGTTGCTCGTCCCGGTCGTCCTCGACCCCGAGTCGCCCTCCTACGCCCGCTGGCGGGACCTGGTGGTCCTCACCCTCCGCCACTACGCCCTCGACGACCACGTCCTCGACGATCCCACGCCCGTGGTCCAGACTCCGTTGTGGCAGCGTCTGGACAGCATCGTGCTCTCCTGGATCCTCGGCACGATCTCCGTCGACCTCCACGACTTCGTCCGCAACACCACCTCCGCTCGCCAGGCCTGGCTAGCGCTCGAGGGCCAGTTTCTGGGCAATGCTGAGGCCCGAGCTCTGCGGCTCGACGCGAGCTTCCGCACCTTCGTGCAAGGGGACATTGCCGTTGGCGAGTTCTGCCGGAAGATGAAGGCCATGGCCGACTCCCTCGGCGACCTGGGTTGGCCCGTGGAGGATCGCATCCTCATCCTCAACGTCCTTCGCGGGCTCAGCGACCGCTACGCCCACCTCAGGACGTGGATCATCCGGTAGAGGCCTTTCCCCACCTTCCTGCAGGTCCGTGACGACCTTGTCATGGAGATCTCTCAGGGCCTCCAGCCGGGGTCCACCACCGCTCCAGGGTCCTCCTCGACTGCACTTGCTGCTACTCCACCGCCGCGTACGTCTGCTCCACCCACGCCACCGTCGTCTGTTTTGGGTCCTCTCCCCTCCGGGCCAAGCGGGGGTGGGGGGTTGTGGCAAGAAGAAGGGCCGTGGCGGAGGACGTGGTGGGGGTCCTGGTGGTGGGGGGCTGGCCGTGGTGGCAACCCGGCTCCTCAGCCGTCGCGGGGTGCTCCCTGGCCCTCCTTCCACAACCCCTGATCCGGGCGCATCTCCATGTGGCCCTTCCAGGCTCCTGGTGGGGAGCCTCGCCCGCCGGCCGCCATGTTTGCTGGGGCTCCTCCAGGGTTCTACCCAGCGTCCCCGTGGGGCACACCTTCCGGCGCTTCACCTGGGCCGGTCGGCTGGAGCCTGGAGGCTCTGGCACGCTCCTTCAGCACCACCTCCTATTGGCCCAGAGTGGATCGCCGATTCGGGAGCTACCTACCACACCACCCCGGACCCTGGTATACTCTCGTCTGCTCACCCTCCTTCCTCTCACCCTTCGTCCATCATGGTCGCCAATGACTCGTGTCTTCCTGTCACCTCCGTGGGTGCCGCCGGCACTCATGGCTCCTTTCATCTTCCCGATGTTCTGGTTGCACTCTCTATGGTTCACGATCTTCTTTCTCTTCGTCGTTTTACAGCTGACAATTCTTGTTTTGTAGAGTTTGACTCTTCTGGTTTTACTGTGAAGGATTTGGCTAACCGGCGTCCTCTGCTCCGATGTGACAGCACGGGGCCCTTTACACCCTTCGGTTTCCGGCGTCTGCCTCGCAGTCTTCGCTTTTGTCAGCTGCCTTCGCCACCACCTCTTCCTCTACTTGGCACCAGGCGCCTCGGCCATCCTGGACGTGATGCCCTGATGCAGCTTAGTCATAGCTCAGACATTCGTTGTACTCGAGCTCATGATGAGCATTTGTGTCACGCGTGCCAAATGGGCCGTCATGTTCGTCTTCCTTTTTTCTAGTTCTTCACATGCGGCTCGCATTTTTTATCTTGTTCATTGCGACCTATGGACGTCTCCTGTAATCAGCATTTCTGGCTATAAGTATTATCTTGTGGTGGTTGATGATTTTTCTCACTATTCGTGGACTTTTCCCTTACGTGCCAAGTCTGAGGCATTCCCCGCGATTCATCACTTTTTCGCTTGGGTTTCCACTCAGTTCTGCCTCACCATCAAGGCCGTCCAGTGCGACAATGGCCGTGAGTTCAATAACTCCACCTCACGTGCTTTCTTCCTCTCTCGCGGTGTCCAGTTGCGCATGTCTTGCCCGTACACCTCCTCTCAGAACGGCAAGGCTGTGCGCATGATTCGCACCACCAACGACACCGTGCGTACGCTCTTACTCCAGTCCTCACTCCCTGCTCGCTTCTGGGCTGAGAGCCTGCACACCTCCATCTATCTCCTTAATCGCCTTCCTTCCGCTGCTTGCCCGGCTCCCACGCCGCACCACGCTCTTTTCAGTACCCCTCCTAGGTATGACCACCTTCGCGTCTTCGGGTGTGCGTGTTACCCTAACACCACGGCCATTGCTCCGCACAAGCTGGCTCCCCGGTCGACTCTCTGTGTCTTCCTCGGGTACTCCCCAGACCACAAGGAGTACCGCTGCTACGACCTCACCTCTCGTCGGGTCCTCATCTCTCGCCACGTGGTGTTCGATGAGTCTGTCTTCCCATTTTCCACCACCACCACCCCTTCCGCCTCCGAGCTTGACCTCTCCTCTTTGTTTCCCACTGACGCAGTGGTCGAGCCACCTTTGCAGTTGTTTCCTGCAGGTACTACTGCACTGTGCCCTCCGTCGGCACCGTGCCCCAGCTCACAGTCGGCCGGTGACTCCCCCGACCCTGCTCCCTGTTCGGGCATGGAGGGGTCACCTTCCGGGCCGGCCCCTGTCATTCCGCCTGACGGGGGGTCCCGGGCCGTCGCCCTCCGGCTCAGCCTGCGCGCTTCGCCTAGCCGGTACTTGTGTACCAGCGCCGGGCCCGGACTGCGCCGGCACCTTCGCCACCGCAAGTGGCCCCTTGTTCGCCGGGGTCACCACCAGTGGCGTCTTCCTCTCCGCCGGGGACACCGGCGCCCCGCCCGCCGCGGCCTCCGGCCCGCCCGTGTCAAGACACCGGTGTAACACCCGCCGATACTTCACCGACACCCGCGCCATGTTCACCCTATGGTGACACAACACGCGGCTGGGACCCTGCAGCCCCGGGCTCTTGCGACGATGCCCTGTGACTCGCAGGTCTCTCCAGTACCCTCTTCCGTCCGCGAGGCCTTGTCGGACCCTCACTGGGGCCTCGCGATGGAAGAGGAGTACGCGGCTCTCCTCGCCAACCAGACCTGGGATCTGGTGCCAACGTCCGCCAGGCTCCAACGTCGTCACCGACAAGTGGATCTGGACACACAAGCGCCGGGCTGATGGCACTCTCGAGAGATACAAGGCTCGCTGGGTTCTCAGGGGCTTCACTCAGCGGCCCTGGTGTTGACTATGATGAGACCTTCAGTCCAGTGGTGAAGCCAGCTACAGTCCGCACGGTGCTCTCACCAGCCCTCCCACTCGCTCCTGGGCCATGCATCAGCTGGATGTCAAGAATGCTTTCCTGCATGGTCTTCTCACTGAGACAGTTTACTGCAGTCAGCCGGTCGGGTTTGTTGACTCCTCGTGTCCTGACATGGTCTGCCGGCTCAACAAGTCTCTCTACGGCCTCAAGCAGGCCCCACGGGCGTGGAACCATCGCTTTGCTACCTTTCTGCTGACACTGGGGTTTGTGGAGGCCAAGTCAGATACGTCCCTGTTTATCTATCACCATGGAGCTGAGACTGCGTACCTACCGCTCTATGTTGATGACATTATCCTCACGGCCTCCAGTGAGTCACTCCTTCGCCGCATCATCACCTCTCTTCAGCAGAAATTTGCTATGAAGGATCTGGGTCTACTCCACCACTTCCTTGGGGTCAAGTTGAGCCTCAACCTGCTGGGCTACTTCTTCACCAGCGGCAGTACACTCTTGATATCCTTGAGCGAGCTGGGATGACAGACCGCAACCCCTGCTCTACTCCAGTTGACACACAGGGCAAGCTGTCAGAGGCCGAGGGTACCCCAGTGACAGATCCTACCGCGTACCGGAGTCTTGCTGGTGCTCTGCAGTACCTCACCTTCACCCGACCAGACATCACTTATGCAGTTCAGCAGCTTTGCCTTCATATGCATGATCCGAGGGAGCCCCACCTCATTGCTCTCAAGCGTCTACTCCGCTACCTCCGCGGCACTGTGGGCTACGGCCTGCTCCTTCACCGGCGGTCCTCCTCCACCGAGATGGTTGTCTACACTGACGCTGACTGGGCCGGATGTCCGGACACTCGGCGCCTCCACCTCCGGCTACGCTGTCTTCTTGGGCGGCAACCTGGTGTCCTGGTCGTCCAAGCGCCAGCAGGTGGCCTCCCGCTCCATTGCCGAGGCGGAGTACCGCGTCGTGGCCAACGGCGTGGCTGAGGCCTCCTGGCTACGACAGCTCCTAGCTGAGCTCCATAACCCTCTTCTCCGGAGCACACTTGTCTAGGGTTAGCCCAAAGATTAATAGCGTATTCACTTCCAACAGAATAAATCCAAGGAGCAGATAACTTCAATAATCATTTCACAACAACTAGCTAAAGTATAGAAGTTAAAAAGGGGATGGGAATGCACACTATAAGAAATTTCTTTCACCTTTTAGTGACATGACAACTAAATGCTTTTCAATCAATGAGTTCAAATTATGATAAACTCAAACAGAGGCCATCGGATATAACCTAAACAGTATAAAAAGCAGTAGTGAAGTAGTTGGTTAAAATAGAGACAAGGCACCAGTAGTAAATTTCTCTTGTAACATTAGTGTAGCAATACAGCAGTATTAAATGCTACTCAAAGAGTCAATACAGTTTATTACAGTTAGCAGATTGCGACTGATGACATATACAGGTCAATGTACTGGATTTGAAATGACATATAGACCGTCATTCTATCATAGGCTCATAGCTATTTAAGTTGAGCTCAGCACTATCACAGAGCTCCTCGTACTTAATTAAGTCACTATTTGAATGTTATAGTAATGGCTCCGAAGGTAAATAAAATAAAATACTACAAGGATATAGAATGCCTACCTCACCAAAATCTAACTCCTCTTCTTGAAAGAAGTCACTAAAATCTCCAAACTCTGAGAGAAGTATATTGATGTCCATAACGACACCCTCATCATCCCAGCCCCAAGAGCGTCCAATCTGACCATTTGCACCTTGTATGTTTTCACCAACATCTTTGCCAGTATGAGAAGAAACTTCTGTTACTTCAGCACGAGGCCGCTTGGATACCTAATTACACAAAGCATCAAGATTATACTGATGCCCCTACATTCATGTACAGAGTACCACAATATTGCTTATAAGGCCGGTGCCAAAAAAGAAATTAGCATCTCAACAAGATGTGATTGAATCACACAAACAGAACTATGTGCACAGCGAGCTCCATTAAGGCAAGAAATTACAGACCACTCTGATGGTTTTAGCATTAAAGGAACAAACACATGGTCAAGGGCCACCATTTTATCTAAGCAGAGGTCCAGGCAGATTTATATTTGCGCACAGATTATAGTCACGCAAAATATTAACGTGCAGGAATCTGGCCTAGTTCAGTCAGAATGTGGGTGTACACCATCATCGACCAAGGTGGTCATGGCTCTTTCTCAAAAGAAATCTATGTGAGAAGTGAAATATGTACAACCGTGTATAACCACTCCATTTATGATTTTATCTATTACTAACCAGCTTTGTGTTTCATTTTTAACTGCAGCCAAAATATAGTACTTAAAAGTATCATGTATTTTTAAAACAAAACTATGAATATATTAAGTACTCCCTCCGTTCCAAATTGTAAGTTGCTCTGGCTTTTCTAAATACATAGCTTTTACTATGTATCTAGGTGCATAGCAAAAGCTATGTATCTAGAAAAGCTAGAACGACTCAAAATTTGGAATGGAGGGAGTAGGTCACATCCTTTTCACATTTCTTTCTCTCTTTCAGGATGACTAAAAAAAATTCAATGGTATAAATTGTTCCCCACAAATAAAAATAAGAATATAGTCACTCATACTTAATTATTTATTACTTCAAGCATTATGCATTTACAAGAAGAGAAAGCTGATGGTATATTAAGCCAGTCTGTCCTCTCTTTTGTATTTGTACTTCATTCAGGATGGTTGGTAAAAAATTGAAACTCGATATTCACATGGATAATCTTCCATATATCACAAGTATATCACACAATCTCAATAACTTGTCAAGAGAAAAGACCACCATTTTGCGTTTTAAATACAGGAAAAGGTCAACTCAGTATACTGAAATATGTGAGTAAGGAAGGAATAGATTACAGTACCATCTTACTACCGACATTATCATTGTTGGATGGCATATCAGACTGACGACCGGACATAGAGTCAGCATCAGCTACAAGATCACCTTCAGTAGCAACTGCACGCTCACTTCCATCAGAAGTGCTACTCACACTACTAATACTGCTGGCCATGCTGTTGCACTTGTTTTTTTTCCTTCTTAGTCTCAGATAATTAGAATTGACTCCAAGTCCACAAGAAGATCCAAGGAAAGAGCTGTTAACAGAGGACACCAATTAAAGTAGGAGAAATTATGGACGCGACAGAGGTTACAACCAGCACATATAATAAAAAATAACGGAAACATCATATTGAACAGTTTACTACTATTTCTTGTGTACGATCAAACACAGTTAAGTTTTACATGGTAGAAATAAATTCGTTTTTTCTGCAGGAATTTTAGTTTGTATGAACCATGGTCTGTCAGCAAAAAGCATTCTGAGGAGCTCTCAGATGTACTTGGTAATACTCTAAAAATCTAAATGTAATAACAAGTTCACACCCTGCTGATGGTTCTAGCTCTTGGGAGACTGAGGCCAAGATGGTGATTCACACAGACACAGATCATGTTCTAGCCACCAACTCAAGTTACAGGAAATGAACAGGAAAGTATGGGGTTCAGTTGCCCATCCGCAGTTTAGATTATCAGCAGCACAAAACAGAAGACAGTTAGAAAGAGAGGGTAAAGGTTAGCAAAGGATCATGGGTTGGGAGAATAGAAGTGCTCGAGATCAAAATGCAAGTGTTTTGATTTGTCTTCTAAACAAAAACACCTGTGATTAACTCTTTCAAACAGTGGGTTGAGAGAATACTAATCCAGTCAAACACAAAGTAGCTTAAAGATGATTAGGGGGGCAACCAGTGCAAAATTTTCTTTGTAAGTGCTGATTTTCATGGAGCTCCTCAATTTATAGACAACATCGTGAGTCGAGAAACATGTTTACAACGAATAATCAATTCTCGCTTTAGTATCATTGATAGAGCATGCCAAAGAAACAAATAACTTGAGACTGACCTGTTCTGAAAGTAAGAAGACGGAGAAAAATTCCAGAACGGCCATGCCTCCCATGATGAACTTCCCAGCGAGCCCTGTAAACACATTCTGCAAAGAACAAAATATAAGCCATGTCCACTACAATCATTGCAAGAAAAAGAGTAAGACTAGTACCTTTTGCTCGAAAAACGAACAAATGCTTGATGGACCATAGGTACCAAAACAGCCTCAGGTGGGTAAATAAATGTCCTCTCAAGAACTGGAAGGCTATCGGGTGATTCTACCTTACGCAGTCCATCAGCACCAACCTGAGCATCCTTCGCTGGATCCAATTCTTTTTTTATCTGAATATGCTCGGACTCAGAAACTTTGTCGGCTGAAGCAGCTGGAAAGCCAAGTGCAACTTCAACATAGTAACTTTGGCCTCTCAGCTGGCATACAGTAGGTTGACTAAAACCTGGTAAATTAGGCGCCGATGATTTGCTGCAATTGTTAAAGGAACTTAACGTGAGACAACACTGTCAAAGTGAACAATCTGTTCATATGGACATCTTTAAAAAGTAACTGAATACACAATAATTTCATAAAAAACATCTAATGAAACTAATACAAGTGCTTGCTTGTAGATTACATTGCGACCATCTCATCAGTGGGGATTAATGATTTTTCTTTAGAGAATATTCGCACACATAGATGCAGAATACTAGCTTAACGTAATAATAAATTTCATTTCTTTTGAAATACCTTGAATATACTTGTCTTACAAGATCACTTGGACAGCAACCGACAAGCCTACCCAGCATCCCACTAGGAGCAACAACAACTGCAACATTCAATGTAAGTCATGAAATAAACACAAAGCACAACTTATATAAGTGGTGGAAACAACAGAGAAAAGTGAAATTTCGTATTAATCAAATGAGTCGAGCTCAGAAAATTTAGTAAAAATCAGTGAAATCTTCTTTATTCTTGAGAAATGAGAAGTATTTTAGAAGTCTTACTTCAAGAAATGACTCCAAAGATCACTCTGTCATACTACTCAAGATCACTCTGTCATACTAGTCCTGTTTAAAGAAATCAATACTTCCAATAAAGCAATTTTTTTATCTCAATGGTGTTGGAGACAAATCACAGGTTTTGGGGCTGAGTTTTCTATTTCATTAGCCTTACCAAAACATGGCAGGTTGGGGATACATATAGGACTGCTTACTTGGTTCTCAAGGAAGGTTTTCAGCATATCCTAAAGATGCTAAAGCATATAGCATAAAGTAAAGATGCTAAAGTAGATGCTAATGGAGATAAGGTGGGGACATAGCCACCAACTACTCTAGATACAACAAGACTTATGCTGTCATTCTCCCCCTAAGTCTTGTGTGGCGCCTTCTGGGGAATTTGAACCATCCCAATCCTGGCGCGAAGCTCGTGAAACTTGACCCGCCCAAGGGACTTGGTGAGAAGGTCGGCGAGCTGATCCTGGGTGTTGATGTAGCCGGCCTTGATGCTCCCCTCATCCAAGCAGCTACTGATGAAGTGGTACTTGATACGGATATGCTTGCTGCGCTCATGGAAGACGGGGTTCTTCGCCAAGGCCAAGGCGGACTTGCTGTCCACCCTGAGCTCCACTGCTTCTACGTCTCTTCCCAGGAGATCGCCCAGCAGCCGAACCAACCAGAGAGCTTGAGTCGAAGTGGTTGTGGCAGCGATGTACTCCGCGTCGCAACTGGACAGAGCCACCACTTATTGCTTCACCGACTGTCAGCTGATCAGGCACTTGCCGAGGAAGAATAGCGTCCCACTGGTGCTCTTGCTTGTGTCGATGTCGCCGGCGAGGTCGCTGTCGCTGTACCAGATGAAGTGCTCCGCACCGGGACACCTCTGGTAGTGCAAACCGTAGTCGACGGTGCCCTTGACGTAGCGGAGAATCCTCTTGACAGCCTGCTGATGCTCCGTCGTCGGTCGCTGCATGAACCGACTGACGTAGCTGCTAGAGGATTAGTTTCTATTGATTTGGGCTAACCCTAGAAGGGTAGCTATATAGATAACCATACATGGGCCTCATGGGCCTAATACACTTCATATTCCAACACCCCCTCGCATTCTGAACTACCGGCGCAGCGGAGTTCCAGACTGAACAAGAAAGAAGAAAGAACACACACGATGCCCCCCACAGACGCAACTAGCCACTGGTGATGTTGAGGCTGGAGCGAAACTCGGTGAAGGTCGAGGACGGGAGGCCTTTGGTGAAGATGTCCGCGAACTGGGAAGTGGTCGGAACATGAAGGACCCGCACCTCGCCCATGGCAACCCGATCACGGACAAAGTGTAGGTCGATCTCCACGTGCTTCATCCGCTGGTGTTGGATGGGGTTGGTGGAGAGGTACACCGCACTGACATTGTCGCAGTAGATCAGCGTGCTCCGGGAGGACGGAGTGTGGAGCTCGGCGAGAAGTTGCCGGAGCCAGGAGGCCTCAGCCACGCCGTTAGCGACAGCGTGGTACTCCGCCTCGGCACTGGACCGGGAGACCACATGCTGGCGCTTGGACGACCAGGACACCAGGTTGCCGCCCAAGAAGACCGCGTAGCCGGAGGTGGAGCGCCGAGTGTCCGAACACCCTGCCCAGTCGGCGTCAATGTAGACGACAAGCTCGGCGAAGGAGGACCGGTGAAGGAGGTCGTAGTCGATCGTGCCCCGGAGGTAGCGGAGGAGGCGCTTGAGAGCAGTGGGGTGAGGCTCTCGGGGATCATGCATGTGAAGACAGATCTACTGAACGGCGTAGGTGATGTCCGGCCGGGTGAAGGTGAGGTACTGAAGGGCACCAGCAAGACTCCGGTAAGCAGTGGAATCTGACACTGGGGGGCCCTCTGCCTCTGACAACTTGCCCTGTGTATCAACCGGAGTGGAGCAGGAGTTGCAGTCAGTCATCCCAACCCGCTCCAGAATATCTCGAGTATACTTCCGCTGGTGAAGAAGTAACCCGGCAGGATGAGGCTCAACAGTGACCCCGAGGAAGTGGTGGAGCACACCCAGATCCTTCATAGTAAACTCCTGCTGAAGAGCAGTAATGATGCGGCGAAGAAGTGGCTCACTGGAGGCTGTGAGGACAATATCATCAACATAGAGCAGCAGGTACGCAGTGTCAGCTCCATGGTGATAGATAAACAGAGATGTATTAGACTTGGCCTCCACAAACCCCAGGGTCAGCAGGAAAGCAGCAAACCGATGGTTCCACGCCCGGGGTGCCTACTTGAGACCATAGAGAGACCTGTTGAGCCGGCAGACCATGTCAGGATGGGAAGAATCAACGACCCCCGCCGGCTGACTGCAGTAAACTGTCTCAATGAGAAGGCCATGCAGAAAGGCATTCTTGACGTCCAGCTGATGAACGGGCCAGGACCGAGCAAGAACCAGCGAGAGCACTATGCGGACGATGGCCGGCTTCACCGGGCTGAAGGTCTCATCATAGTTGACCCCAGGGCGCTGAGTGAAGCCCCGGAGAACCCAGCGAGCCTTGTAACGCTCGAGAGTGCCATCAGCCCGACGCTTGAGGGTCCAGATCCACTTGCCGGTGACGACGTTGGAGCCAGGCGGCCGGGGCACCAACTCCCATGTCTGGTTGGCGAGGAGCGCGGCGTACTCCTCTTCCATCGCGCGGCGTCAATGGGGGTCCAACAAGGCGTCACGGACGGAAGAGGGTACTGGGGAGACCGGCGTGTCGCCGGGCAATGCCGCAAGGGCCCGGGGCGGCAGTGTGCCGGCCGCGTGCCGTGTCACCATCGGGTGAACATGCCGCGGGTGGCGGTGAAGCAGCGGCGGGTGGTAGACCGGCGGTGCGACACGAGCTGGCGGGGACTGCGGCGGTGGTGTCAGTGTCCCCGGTGGAGAAGAGACCTCGAGGGGCGGCGACGACCGCGCACGGCGCTGGTACACCCGTACCGGCGCAGCGAACCGCGGAGGAGGGGCTGGGGCAGCACCAGAGGACGACGGCGCCGAATCCGCATCGAGCAGAGAGGCCGGGGCAGCACCGGGGGGACGAGGTCCCCGGATCCGTGCCAAGCGGAGAGGCCGGGGCTGCGCCGGAGGACGACGGGCCCGAACCCGTGGAATCACAGGCGACCGGGGAGCGGGGACAGAAACCCGGCAAGGAGCTCGGTGAAACAGTACCTACAGGAGACCACGGAAAATGTGGCTGGACCACCGTGTCAGTGGGAAACAGGGAGGAGGGAGCAGGATCAGGAGGGGTGGTGGGTGGGCTGGATAAGGGGAAGACGGACTCATCGAACACCACGTGGGGAGAGATGAGAACCCGTCGGGAGGTAAGATCAAAACACCGGTACCCCTTGTGATCTGGGGAGTACCCGAGAAAGACACAGAGAGTCGAACGGGAGTCCAGCTTGTGGGAAGAAGTGGCAGAAGTGTTGGGGTAACACGCGCACCCGAAGACGCAAACGTGATCGTACCGAGGAGGGGTACCGAAAAAAGCGTGGTGTGGTGTAGGAGCGGGACAGACAGCGGAAGACGGTTGAGGAGATAGGTGGAGGTGTGCAAGCCCTCAGCCTAGAAGCGAGCAGGAAGAGACGTCTGAAACAGAAGGGTGCGCACGGTGTCGTGGGTGGTGCGAATCATGCGTTCAGTCTTGCCATTCTGTGAGGAGGTATATGGGCAAGACATGCGCAACTGAACACTGTGAGAGAGGAAGAAAGCCCGGGAGGTGAAGTTATCAAACTCACGACCATTGTCACACTGGACGGCTTTGATGGTAAGGCCGAACTGTGTGGACACCCAAGTGAAGAAGTGAAAGAGCGTGGGAAACGTATCAGACTTGGCACGCAAGGGAAAGGTCCACGAATAATGCAAAAAATCATCGACAACCACAAGATAGTACTTATAGCCAGAAATACTGATAACAGGAGATGTCCATAGGTCGCAATGTACAAGATCAAAAATACGGGCCGCATGTGAAGAACTACGAAAAGGAAGACGAACATGTCGGCCCAATTGGCACGCATGACACAAATGCTCATCATGAGCCCGAGTACAAGGAATGTCGGACCTACGACTGAGCTGCATCAGGGCATCACGTCCAGGATGGCCGAGGCGTCGGTGCCAAGTAGTAGAGGAGGTAGAGGCGGCGAAGGTAGCTGACAAAACGGACGGCGAAGAAGATGAAGTAGCCGTCGGGAAGCGAAGGGTGTAAAGGGGCCCCGTGCTGTCACATCGGAGCAGAAGACGCCAGGAAGCCAAATCCTTAAAAGTAAGACCAGAAAAGTCAAATTCCACAAAACAAGAATTGTCAGTTGTAAAACGACGAATAGAAAGAAGGTTGTGAACCATAGAAGGAGCGACAAGAATATCAGGAAGACGAAAGGAGCCATGAGCACCGACGGTACCCATAGATGTGACAGGAAGACACGAACCATTTGCGACCATAATGGACGAAGGGAGAGAAGAAGAGGGAGAATGGACAAAAGAAAGTATACCAGGGTCAGGGGTGGTGTGGTAGGTGGCACCCGAGTCGGCGATCCACTCAGGACCGACAGGGGGTGTCAGGCCCATAGTGCTGAACGAACGAGCCAAGGCCGCCTGGTCCCAACCGGCAAGCCCGGGCGGGGTGCCGAAGGGTGTGGCCCACGGAGACGTAGTGGAGACGCCGGGAGGTGGAGCACCAGTGAACATGGCCGCCGGTGGGCGAGGCTCACCACCAGGAGCGTGGAAAGGCCACATAGAGATGCGCCCAGACCACGGGTTGTGGAAGGACGGCCATGGTGCACCCTGTGGAGCCGTCGGCGCCACCTGGTTGGCCCCGCCACGGCCCCCCCACGTCCAGTGCCGCGGCGACGGCGACCGCCACGGCCCCCCCACCCCCGCTCGGCCCAGAGGGAGGACCAAGAAGGGACGACGGCGGCGTAGCGAACGGACGCGGTGGAGCGAACGGGCGCGGCGGAGTGGCCACAAGGGATGTCGAGGAAGTCGAGGACCCCGGGGCGGCGGTGGACCCAGGTTGGAGACCCTGAGCAAGCTCCTCCATGACAAGATCGTCACGGACCTGGAGGAAGGTGAGGAAGGGGCGTTGGCGGGTGATCCATGTCCGGAGGTAGGCGTAGCGGTCGCTGAGCCCGCGGAGGACATTGAGGACCAGGATGCGGTCCTCCACGGGCCAGCCAAGGTCACCGAGGGAGTCTGCCATGGCCTTCATCTTGCGGCAGAACTCGCCAACAGTGAGGTCACCCTGTACGAAGATCCTGAAACTCGCATCGAGCCTCAGAGCCCGGGCCTCGGCATTGCCCAGAAACTGGCTCTCGAGTGCCAGCCAGGCCTGGCGAGCATCCGCCGTGTTGCGAACGAGATCGTGGAGGTCGAGGGAGATCGTCCCGATGATCCACGAGAGGACGATGTTGTCAAGGCGCAACCACGAGGGGGTCTGAGCCGCGACCGTGGCATCGACGAGGACGTGGTCGTCAAGGGCGTAGCGGCGGAGGGTGAGGACCAGGTCCCGCCAACGGGCGTAGAAGGGCGACTCGGGCTCGAGAACCACCGGGACGAGCAGGCGGATGTTCTGGACCCCCCGGCCTGGTAGTGAAGCTGCGCCACGAGAGGATCGGCCGGGTCGTGCCAGATGACCGCGGTGGTGGACGCGCGATGGCCCGTCGAGTCGGAGGAGGTGGCCCCGAGGTCGTGGTAGACAGGAGGGACGAGGCGCTGCTCCACGTCAGCGACATGGCGGGCCAGGGCATCGGCCACATCCCGCTCGCGCTCCCAGGCGAGGGTTGCCGCGCGAAGACGAGCCTGGCCCTCAGCAGCTGCAGCCCGAGCGGCGACGAGGGCAGCGGCGAGAGTCGAGTCGTCACGACCGGGGTAGAGGAGGGTCGGCGGCTGCTGAGGCGGGGCCGGGAAAGCATGGACGCCGGCAGGAAGAAGTCCGGCGGCATCTAGACCGGCGGCGGGGAGGTGAGCTCCAGGGAGGAGGACGGCGTCGGTGGGTGGCTCGGCAGCAGCAGCAGTGCCCGAGCCGAGGCCCGCGCCCACGCCCGCAGCAGCGCCACCCGCGCCCACGCCTGCGACAGCTAGGGCGGCGGCGGTGGGGGCGCCCGCGGCTGCCAGGGCGGCAGCGCCAGCGGCGCGCGGGCCCGGAGGAGGGGGCCCAGCAGCGGGCCTAGCAGCGGCCGCAGGGGCTGCGCCGCCTGCTGGGCCGGCGACGACGGCAGGAAGCAGGGGGTGGGCGGCGGCGCCAGGGAGCAGGGGCTGGGCGGTGGTAGCAGCCACCTGTGCCCAGGAAGAGGATGGGAGAGGTGGAAAAGCATGGAAGTAGGAACGAGGGGGAGGAGGCTAGCCAGCCATGGGGGAACGGCGGCGGTGGCTGGAAGGGGAGGGGAAGACCTAGGCTGCTGATACCATGCTAGAGGATTAGTTTCTATTGATTTGGGCTAACCCTAAAAGGGTAGCTATATAGGTAACCATACATGAGCCTCATGGGCCTAATACACTTCATATTCCAACAGTAGCCAACAGCGAACGCCAGGTCCGGCCGCGTGTGGACGAGGTAGCGAAGATTGCCCACAATGTGCCGGTACTCCGTGGCGTCGAACTCCTTGGCCGTGCTGTTGCAGCTCAGCTTCAGTCTCTCCTCCATGGGAGTGTAGGCTGGGTTACAACCGGTGAGTCCACCCAACTCGACGATGCGCTTGGCGTAGGCAGTCTGGCGAAGGGAGCTGCCGGAGGTGTCCTGGTGGACCTCGATCCCCAGGTAGAAGGAGAGGAGGCCCAAGTCGCTCATCTGGAAGGTGGCCCTCATCTCCTCCTTGAACGCCTCCACTTCGGCCTCCTTGGTGCCGGTGATCACCAAGTCGTCAACGTAGACGCCTACCAACAGGGCATTGCCATCCTTGCCCCGCCGGTAGACAGCAGCCGCGTGAGGACTTTGCTCGAACCCCATTTGTTTGAGAGTGGAGTCCAGCTTGGCGTTCCATGCTCGTGGCGCCTGCCGCAAGCCATAGAGGGCCTTGCGCAGGCGGAGAACCTTGTTCTCCTTGCCAGGGATGACGAATCCCGGCGGCTGGTGGACGTAGACCTCATTCAGGTCACCGTTGAGGAAGGCGGACTTGACGTCCATGTGGTGCACACACCATCCCTCCTGGGCTGCCAGCGCGAGGAGGAGACGAACGGACTCCATCCGTGCGACGGGCGCGAAGGCGTCATCGAAGTCAACTCCCTCCTGCTGGACGAACCCGCGAGCCACCAGACGCGCCTTGTGCTTGATCACCGCCCCGGCCTCATCCTTCTTGAGTTTGTAGACCCACTTAAGGGTGATGGCGCGGTGGCCGGCAGGAAGATCCGCCAGCTCCCATGTCCGGTTCCGCTCGACCGCATCCATCTCCTGCTGCATCGCGGCGTGCCATGCCGCGTCTCCCTCCGCCTCAGCGAAGGAGCGGGGCTCGCTGTCCTCGTGCGCTAGGTGCAGCTCCGCCTCAAAGTCGTGCACCGCCATCTCAGGGACAGGCTGATCGCCGAGGATGTTGTCCACGGTGTGGTACCGTAGAGGCTCACCGTCGTGGTAGGCGTCGACGCGGTCCTCGTCATTGGACAACGGAGTGGCGAGCTCCACCGTGCGCTGACAGGCCAAAGCTGCTGGTGCCGATCCTGGAGGTGTCAGCGCCTGTGCAGGAGAGTGGGGAACCGGTGTAGCAAAGTGGGGCGCCGCCGGTGTAGGAGAGCGGGGCGTAGCTGGTGGTAGACTCGCTGGTGGTGTAGGCGGTGGAGGACTCGCCGGAGCTGATGGCGAGCCGGGTGCCGAGGTGGACGAGCTGCTAGCTCCCTCGGCTCCCTCGAAGTGAACGTAGTCAACGACAAAGTCTCTGAGAGTCGAAGTCGAGCCATCATCCACCGCCTTGTCCCAAGCCCAGCCTCGCCCTTCGTCGAACACGTCCCGGGAGATGCGGACGCGCTGTGTCGTAGGGTCGAGGATGCGGTAGGCCTTGACGCCCTCCACGTAGCCGATGAAGACCCCCGGCGTACTTCGGTCGTCGAGCTTGCCGACGTGGTTGAGCTCCTTGGCGAAGGCGAGACAGCCGAAGACGCGGAGGTGGCTCACCACCGGCTTGCGCCCGTGCCAGGCCTCGTACGGCGTCTTGCCGTCAAGGGCCTTGGTGGGCGAGCGGTTGAGATGGACGGGAGTCATCACCGCCTCCCCCCAGTAGATTGTCGGCATCCCTCTCTGCTTGAGGAGGGCGCGGGCGGTAGCCACCACTGTCTGGTTGCGGCGCTCAACGACGCCGTTCTGTTGGGGGGTGTACGGCGCGAAGAAGTGGCGTTGGATTCCCTCGTCGGCGCAGTACGCCGCGAACTCAGCCGTCGTGAACTCGCCGCCGTTGTCGGTGCGTAGCACCCGAAGCTTGCGGCCACACTCCTCTGCAGCAACTTAATGGCGCTTGATGGCGTCCGCAGCCGCCGCCTTGGTGTCGAGCAAGACCACCCACATGTAGCGGGACACGTCGTCGACGAGCAGCAGGAAGAAGTGCCGGCCTCCAGGTGTAGCCGGTGTCACGGGGCCGCAGAGGTCGCCGTGCACGAGCTCCAGCTTTTCCTTGGCGCGGAAGCTCGCCTGGCGAGGAAAGAGGAGCCACCGCTGCTTGGTGAGGACGCAGGTGTCGCAGAACTGCTCCACGTGCTCGACTCGCGGCATGCCCTGCGCCATCTCCTTGTTGCCGAGCTGCTTCAGGGTCTCGAAGTTGAGGTGCCCAAAGCGCTCGTGCCACTGTCAGGCGTCGTCGTCGCGGCGGGCTGCAAGACACACGGGCTGCGCCACCTGTACGTGAAGGATGTAGAGGCGGTTGGCGCCTCTGTTCACCTTGGCGAGAAGGCGACGATGGCGATCCCAGATCCGCAGGACCCCGTGCTCGATTTCCATGCGCGAGCCGTTCTCATCCAGCTGTCCCAAGCTGATGATGAAGTTCCTCGGCGCGGGGATGTAGTAGACGCCGGTGAGCAACCGGTGCTCGCCGGTCTTGGCGGTGAAGACGACGGAGCCGACGCCCTTGATCTCCACGGTGGAGGTGTCCCCAAACTTGACGGAGCCTCGAACGCCGGAGTCGAGCTCGGAGAAGAACTCCCGCTGCCCAGTCATGTGTTGAGTGGCGCCGGTGTCGAGGCACCACCCGTCGATCTTGTCGCCTCCGGACCCGTTGCCGAGGAAGACGTGGGCCCGCGGCTCGTCGAGGTGGAGCGCGGTGGCAGCCGATGCGGGAGGGGAGTGCGGCTCGATACTCCCATGTACAAAGAACAGAGCTGCCTCGTCACCCTCCTGCGCTTGCGCGACGTGTGCCTGACCGCCGCGCTTTGCCTGCTGGCAGTTCTTGGCCCAGTGGCTGGTCCTCCCGCAGTTGTTGCAGGTGTCGTCGCGAGTAGCCTTGCGCTCGCCGTCGGCGCCGCCAGGAGCGCCACCACGCGCCTTGTCCCGCTTGCGCGGCCGACGCTTGCGGCTGCTCGACGAACCCGAAGCCGAAGAGCCCGAGACCTCCCCCTTCTTCCGCTCTCGCTGGCGAGCGAGCCACTGCTCCTCGGTGAAGAGAAGCTTGCCACCAATGGTGACTGGCTCTGAGGGAGGTAGTTGCTCGCGGTTGTCGACGGCCTTGAGGCGACCCGTCACCTCCTCGATCGACAGCTCGGAGAAGTCCAGCAACATCTCGATGGCGATGGCGACCTACGAGTACTTCTTGGGGACGACGTGAAGGAACTTCTGGACAGCTCTCCTCGTCGATGTCGTCGTCGCCGTACTGCGCCAACTGCTGCATCAGGGTGTTTAGGCGGAGAGCGAAGTCGTCGACGTCCTCACCCGGCTTGAAAGCCAGGTTCTCCCACTCCTGACGCAGCTTCTGAAGCGTGGACCTGCAGGCGCGGTCGCTGTCGATGCGCGACGCGGCGATGGCGTCCTTGGCGTCCTTGGCGGTCCGCTTGTTCGCGAGGGAGGAGTGCATCTCCGTTGGAACAGCAGCGAGGAGCGCCTCCAGCGCCCGCCGATCCTCGTCGAAGTCGGCGTTGCCGTACCGTACCGCGTCCCACAAGCGCCGCGCCTGCATCTTCACCTTCATCACCATGGACCACTCGGCATAGTTGGTCTTGGTGAGCATGGGCCATCCGCCGCCGGCGCCAGCGTCCTTGAAGACGGTCTGCACGGCGGGAGGAGAGTCGGGGCGGCCACGGCGACCACGACGCCGGTCCGGGGAAGGGGAGGCGCGCCGCCTGCGAGGGCTGTGTGCGCCAGCGTCCCGTCCACCCGACTCGCGGTAGTCTAAGCCGCGTTCGTGCCGCGCCCGTGCTTCCCGTTCGCCAAAGGCTTGCTCTGCCTCCAGCCGCGCCGCCGCCTCCCGCAGTCGTTGTGCCTCCAGTGCGCGGTCGACTCGCGGATCACGCCAGGGGTCGCGTCCGCCTGGAGCACCGCCGAGGCCGCGGCCGCGGCCGCCTGGAGCACCGTCGAGGCCACGTCTGCGCAGGTCCGCATCGCGCTCCGCGTCCGCCGAAGCCGCGCTCTCGGTCCGCTCCTGCGAAGCCGCGCCGGTCTGCTTCTGTACGCGCGCCCGCGTCCGCCCGCACGCCGTAGACCTCCTCCTCGCTCGCGTCCGAGTCGAAGTCGTCGTGTCCGCGGCGCAGAGCCGCAGCAGCTGCTGCTCCCGCATCCGCGTCCGCCCGGGCGCCGGTGTCCTGGACGCGTCCGCCTCCTCCGGCCCGCAGGGCAGCGACTTCCTCTGCCGCCGCTCGAGCAGCAGCAGCCGCAGCTGCGACCTCCTCGGCGGCCCGTGCTGCTGCGAGCTCAGCAGCCGCCAGCCGCTGCGCCCGTGCCGCTGCAGCCGCGCGCTCAGCCGCCTCCTGCTCGCGCTGCTCCGCTGCGAACAGGTCTGCAGCTGCTGCTCTCCTGCGCCTGGCACTGGAGGTGAAAGACCGATTGGAGGAAGAGGAAGAGTGGAGAGACATGGCGACGGATTGGGATGGGTAAGGGTAAGGGGAAAACCCCAGGTAAGAACACTAGGCTCTTGATACCATTTGTTGGAGACAAATCACAGGTTTTGGGGCTGAGTTTTCTATTTCATTAGCCTTACCAAAACATGGCAGGTTGGGGATACATATAGGACTGCTTACTTGGTCCTCAAGGAAGTTTTCAGCATATCCTAAAGATGCTAAAGCATATAGCATAAAGTAAAGATGCTAAAGTAAAGATGCTAAAGTAGATGCTAATGGAGATAAGGTGGGGACATAGCCACCAACTACTCTAGATACAACAAGACTTATGCTGTCAAATGGTACGAACATGAAAGAGACATCCTTGTAAGTTGAGCGGTGAAGAACTAACTAATTACTATCCTTACTTTTTCTTTGTTGTGTAGCTCAGCAAAAGTGTACTTTTTTGTTTATTGTTATAGGATTTCGAGAAGCGATATACCTGCAGACCCTACCCTATTGAGTGTTTGCTACATTTTTTCAATGCCCAATTCCTTTGTTCATTGGTCACTGAATCCTGAAGGTGGTTGACGAGGCAAGTTAATTTAACACGGTAGCTTTAAAGACATGCTATAGGTTTATCTTAATATCTGTGCATAAAACTACAAACACTAGAATATTGGGAGTACTTCTAAGATATAACATGTCACTGTTTCTAATTGTAAAGGAGAAAAAAACTAAAAAACACATTTTGGAATTCTATAATTTCGATGACTCACCAATTTATCATGAAGCATTTTTATGAATTGGGTTTTGGGCAATACCGTTTTGGATGGTTCAAGTGTTCCCTATGACCCTATCGTAATTCGTAAACGAAATTCAACACTTTTTCTGCTTAATCCTCAAACATATAAATCAGCCAAAAAAAAGATAAAGGAAGTCTTTGAAAGCACTGCAATGGTACAAAAGAACCATGACACGAAACTTTGTTGAGGGATGGAACAGTACCTGGAAGACCTTCACCAATGGAGGGAGGAGAATGAGTGAGAACTTTCTCTATGTCATCACTACAAAGGTTCCGAACATACCTTGTAGAATATTATTTAAAGTAAAGTCATCAGTACATATATACACTGAAGAAGAGCAACAATATATCAGGCATTCATAGCATTGAGTACTTACCTAGCAGATATTACAACGTGAACAAATATTGCTTCCTCAGTGGCAGCAAAGACAAACTCAACTGTAGGCTGTGCTCTCCTAAAACAATGATAATGAGAATAAAGAAATCAGGAAAGGTAGAGTCCCTGAATACTACCAGCTGTGGCAATATGCTCCTATACAAGATAAGGTAACCAAACAATCTCTTCAGTTCAGAGCATCTACACACCCGCATATCATATATAGTAAAGGTTAACAAAATGGCACGAAAATCATTGCCAAAACCTACGGTGAAAGGAAAAACAGCAGACTATAAAGTTATATATAGTTACAGTGCAGTTTGATGATCCAATTAGGACTGTTCAAACAAAGTAGTGTATCAGTATATAAGAAGAAGCCTATCTAAACACAAGACTACAAGAGTAGGATCCATTACATATTTCATGTCTCCCATAGTATATCGTATATATTTAAGTGCAAGACTTGTGCTGTCATTTGTGATAAAGTGTGCCAACATATCCTCCAAACCCCAGCAAACCAAGCATGGAACTTTAACTGACAGCTTATCATGCATTGATAAGTGGAAAAAGAACGGAATACGCAAATAAGGAACCTTTGTTAACAAACCTAAAGCTGTTTTGATTTCTTGTAGGGGGGTTGTATTTTGTAAAAACATCACCAAACCTTGCATACGAAAGCCCTTTTAGTGATCTGCACCAAAAAAAAACAGGGATATTCATGTCCAACCAGCAAAAATATCGATGGTTTCTTACTGCAACAATTATTAAAAAAATACAAGAATACCTTTCTAAAGAATTTCTTAAAGCCTGAGACAGTGCAGCTGCTACCTCTTCTGAGTTGCCTGGGGCTACCCATAAACCATTTGAAGCAACTACAGAGCAAAATAAAAAACAGTAGGAAGATGCAAATACATAAGCACTGGAACATTGGATTAAGACATCATAATAAAAAGAAATATCAGCCAGAATCAACCTCTTAATTTGTTTACAGCAGGTTGGGCGTTTTCAGATACCGATGAGTGGCAGCCAGGAAGAAACAACCAGAGCTTGATCTTCTCATCTGTAAGCATAGCAAAGTCATGTGGTATGCATCATCCAAGACCAAACTTAAGGTGAAGGAAAAATAGATAGACATTTAGAAGCCAATACATATGATCATTACCAGGGTTATGCTCTCCTTGAGATGGATCCCATGGACCAACAAAGGAATTAGTCCAAGTACTTAGGAAACCTTCACTTTGTAAGTGAAGATATGCCGAAAGCACAATGGTATTAAGGGCATCTTTCTGCTCAGCCTTTGAACTGAAATAAGAACGTGTGGTACACAAAACAAGCAAATGAGTCCAAACATAAATAACAATTGCCCAAAGACAACTAAGATAAAGCACAAAAGGCCATCAAAGGAGTATATACAGCACCTCTTCTCAGACGCTGCACTTGCATCGGGTTCGATAGGAAGAAACTGAAACCACGAAACTGTTTGGAGCTCCCCCTGTTAGGGCAAAACATAACCATAAGAATAAGAAAGAAGTATGTCAGTCATGATATGAAAGCATGGGTAGTCAAATTTGCTGAATGGTCCAAACAAAATATGAGTTGCAACTTCTGGGTTTGACAATGTAAAATGTGTTGGCCTGAGTTGTAAAATGCTCTGGTCACAGATTCATGGCATTTCTTGCTCTTGGAGGTCTCAAGATGCATCTTTAGAGATAGAAATGCATTATGTTGCTCAAAAGTATTTTTTGAAAAGAAAATCAACTTAAAATGACTGAGAACCAGATGATGTGAATCACTTAGCAAGAAGCTACAATTAAATAAAAAAACTGGAAAGCAAGCATATTCCAGGATGGAACAAATTGCCAAGTTTTGGCGCTGCACAAATGGAACTGCATCAGATAGTGGAGTAAGGTCTGGCTTACTATTTTGAAAATGTTGGTCCACATAGTTATTGCAGAGCCAATGGTACTGCTCTATAAAATCACCACAGAGTCAGCCTGGAGATAACAAGATGATGAAACCCAAAACATGTCCTGCCACAAGTGATGTAAAAAGCTCTAAAGTCAATCGTATATGCCAGATCCAAAAAGAATGAAATAAACGCAAGAAAAAATGGGATAGTTCGCACTCCCTCCGTTCAAAATTGTAAGTCGTTTTTCACTCAAACTCGTCTAACTTTGACCAAGTTCAAAGGAAAATAGATTATAACATCTATAATATCAAATGAATCCACTATAACAATATATTTAATGAGTATGTAATGAACAGGGACGGATCCAGTAAACTTTTGCAAAAACTTGTAAGTTAGGAGGCTTGTCAAATAGCTAAATAGCTTTAGGTTAGGGTTTCGGTGCTCAGCTTCGCACAGCATGAAGGGAAGAGAAGGGGTGGGAATACCTAGTGGGTGCTCGTCGCCGGCTAAGAGACCAACGAAAGCTTCAGCACCTGGCTTACGGCGGCGGCGTCCCACCTGTCGCCGGAGAGCGAGAGGGGGGCCCACCAGTCGTCGGAGAGCGAGAGGGGGGCACGAGGGAGACAGACAGAACGCAGCGGGTGAGCGGACACGGAACGGAAGGGGGCGCAGCGACGGTCGGCCCAGCACGGCCGCTCGGGGCTCGGGCCTTCTTCTGGCCCTTTTTTCACACTTTCTTTAGAAATTTCTTTATTATTATTATTATTATTATTATTATTATTATCTTTCCCTCCCTTTTCAATTTCTTATTATTCATCTTGATTTCACGGAACACGATCTAGTCCAGTGTTGTTTTTAGATAATAGAAAGATTTTTTTTATGAGTATATGGTACATTATAAATAAGTAAATGAAATTTTTAAGATTTTATTAAGGTTTTTTATTGAAGCTATAAGCCATTTTCACAAGAACATATAACCATTTCACAAACCAATAATATCTCTTCATGTAAAGATATAATTTTTTTCCTAAAATACAAACGATTTTCTCTTTGTGATAAATTTCCAAGTGAGCGTGAAATATTTTTACGCTAAACATGGAACAATGGTTCTCGTGAATCAGGAACACTGCTATCCTCAATAAAAAATGATATGAACTCATTGAAAAAAAAACGTACTCCAGCGAAAACTAATAAAGAGTACTTACACTTCAATATCTTGTGAAAAGATTGAGTCTTCTTAGTACTCTCTTTGCATTCTACAATTTACTTTCTAAGGATTTTTATGTTGCAGCAAGGCTTAAATGAACACCTCTACTGTCTTTTTATCGAATCCATATGCACACGAAACCCTCCGGGTCGTTGATGCATTCAAAGTGAGAGCTTCATGTTTGCCTTCGCGATTAGTTGTGCCAAGAACCTTGGCAGGAGCTCATTTTTGAACAGTGAACACCCTAGCGTCACACAACTTGCCATGTCTTCTCATCACATCCATCTTTGTATATGCGTTGTTGATGAAGTTGACAACTGTTGCTCTAGTAATTCTAACGTGTAAACTTGTTTTATTACAAGTTGTAAACTGTGCTAGTTTTCAAACATCCTATCATGTGTAGTTGTATTTGCGTGCACTTGTGTTTGAGGGAAATGTTGTTTTGGTGGGAATTCACCCGCTAGTCCCATGCACGAGGCGCCAAAGGCCCATCTAGGAAACAAACAGGATCTCAGTCTGGTAGCTAGGTTAGGGTGTGTTTAGTTCGTGAAAATTTTTGGCTTTAGCTATTGTACCACTTTCGTTTGTATTTGTCAATTAGTGTCCAATTATAGACTAGTTAGGCTCAAAAGATTTGTCTCGTGGTTTTTCTACCAAACTGTGTAATTAGTTTTTTTTCGTCTACATTTAATGTTCCATACATGTGTTCAAATATTCGATGTGACGGAAAATCTTAAAAAAAAATAGAACTAAGCATGGCCTTAGTTGTTGGTTGGGCCACTGGTGTGGCAGCCAATCAAACATAAACTCTGCAGAGCCTAGAAAACTGAAACAGACATGACACTTTGCAACTAAAAAGTCATGCTATGGCCGCCCAGGTCCAACTGGGATTGACGGGCCACTATGGTCCAGGCAACCAAACGGACTCTGAGCATCTCATCCATGAGAGCCGTTGGAACCGGAACACAACAACAGTGCAATGACCCGTGGGACCACCCGAGTCAATGACATACAGATAGTAGTGCCAACCCAAAATGGAGGAACCCAATCTTGCAAATGTCCATATTTCAACAACCTACGTTCACCACTTTCACCTCTAATCTATTAGTAATTAATTAAATTAACTGCTCTTGGAAACGTTTAGCTCAATAATTTCATTCATGAGAAGGATATTTCAAAGAAAGCTGGCATCCCTAACTGTGATTCTACTAGCTAGTTACTATAACTAAAGAACAAAAGTGATGACGTTGCTCGTGCATTATATTTTCGATACTCATAAATTAAATCTCTGTAGGTAGATGGAACCAAACCATGCACTATGGCGGTGCCAGAAAAAGGCACCAACACCGACTACTGTTGCTTTCGGTCGTCGAAAAGCAGACAGCCTGTTCGTTTCGCTGGTTTATTGTGCTGAAAGTACTGTTCGCTGGTTTGTTGTGAGAGAAAAACACTGCTGGATGGCTGTTGATTCTGCTGATAAGTCCAAACGAACAGGGCGAGAGAGTACTAGCTAGTAGGCTCAAGGCTGGATGGAGGAGACGCGACGAGGAGGCCTAGGCTCAAGGCTGTGTGTCCAGGACGCACCGTCTGGAGACTGCAGCGCATTGCGTCGAACGCAGCGTGCAGGAGGAACCGAGCTAGGCTCGGGTGCCAGGTGTGCTCGCTGCCGGCGTGAGTTCGATCCCTGAATTGACTCACGTCTTTCATCGGGATTTATTCCCAAAAATAATCCACAGCCTTTATCACGTGAAGCCACGAGGGATTGCGTCGCGCCCGTCATCTACGAAGCCATAAATAGTCCTGATGATCTCAAGAAGGACGCGGTCTTCCAATCTGTGTGTAGTTGTATCTAGTTGCGTATGCGTGGTGTGTGTGAGGTGTGCGTGGGTAGTGTGAACGTGTGTTCGTGCATGAACATATACTACAACTGTACCCATATGAAAGACTTAAAAAAAGAACGCAGCGTGCAGGAGACATCGCGCCCAACACGGCATGCGGGAGACGAGACATATCCTTTCCTCCTCGACGACTTCTTCTGGGCATAATGTGTGCTTTTGCTGGTGCTAAAAGAGGAGAGAGAGCGTTGGAGCACCGGCGCTGAACATTGTGGCAAGCGGTGCTGAGTTAAACTTTTGATGAGCCGGTGCCGGAATGAATAAACAATCTTATTCCTTGCCCGCTGTGCCTGCGAGCGTGCAACTGTGCTGGCCCCCGCAACATGGAAGCCGGCTGCCCAGACACATGAAGCACCGGTGCCGACGCTGTGGTCAGTGCTTGCTCCTGGCTGCTGCACACACTGGCATGTACGGATTCGTTTTGAGCACCGCACACACTGTGCATAGTCTGCCCGTGTCTTCCTCCAGGTACGTTAGGCCTAGGCCCAGGTGATCCCTTTCCTAGACCGTCTCCACTCTCGTCTTCTCCGACTCTGCCGCAGGAAACCAAACCACCATGGACGACGACTCATCAAGTTTTTAGTTCACCTCCTCCGATGGCCTCTTCTCCTCACTTGTCACTTGTCAGTACCAACCAGTACCTGGGTTCAGTTCGGCGGCTGATGGTTGGCTAATTATTCCATTTTTATAATTCAATTTCATGGCAGGTGGACAGGGGAGGATCGTCGGCGGGGATCCCCACTCCTGAAGCTGGAGGCCGAGGCTCAGGACGCCACCATCAAGCCGCCGCTGCCTCACAAGAGGAGGAGGAGGGTGCCGGTCGAGCCCGACAGCAGCCACTCGGTCTCGGTGGATACGCCCAGCGTCTCCATTCAGCGTCCCAAGCGCCCCACCGCTGCTGGCGCCATGGATGGCACCGCCTCGGGCCTCGCCGACCTCCTCCGAGCCTTGCTTCGTCACCTCCACGACGAGGCGGAACAGACACGCATCGCCCTAGAAGAGCTGGAACATGCCATCATATCATCCAGGAGGAGGAGCTGTTGCGGGCCCACATTGCTCGGGAGGAGGCGTGGCGCGCGGAGTTGCTCACGGCCCTCACCTCCATCTACTGGGAACTGCACCGCCTCCTCTAATTGAATCCCTTCTGTTCCGTTCCGTTGGGTAGCATAGCATAGCATAACCTGTTCGCTTTGCTGAAATGGCAAGGTAAAAATTACCGTCGGCTGAATTGTTGTGAGAGGAAAAACATTATTCCTTCGCTGAAAAAGCACGGTTGATAATGAGAAAGTGGCCATAATAAGATAATAATGTTAGGATCGTAGGATTGTTACCTCTGTGTTTAACCCGTAGATCCGTAGTTAGGCTCCTCGACCTTGCGGAGCTTCACCGCAATGGCAGCGTGGACGCCGATGCCGCCCTAGATGCAGCCTCACGGACGCTAGTGCTCGGCGTGGTGGTGAGGCAGTGGGGCGTCGGAGAACCTGCATAGGCGGCAGCAGTGGTGGTGGCGGGCTCATCCCATCGCTGGCAGCACTCTTTAGGATCGGATTAGGGTTTCGCTATAGGTGGGTGTAGCGGCTCCGGTCAACCTCATAGTCCGAGCCCTCACCTCACCTTCCTTTTATGTGTGTTGTGCGATAGGGGCCTGTGGGGGTATTAACCCCTATACCCCTACGGCTAAGCTTGGGCTGGCCTGGATCGATGGTTTCGGTCCACCCAAAAGGTGACGTGTGGCCCAGTTAACCTGATCGGAGTCCCGCATAAGGAATCAAGACGGATTTTGTGATCAAGCAGGATCCTGGTCGGTTAGAATAGGAATCCTTATCCGGCCACATATGGCAATTGTAACTGACTAGGATTAGTTTCCAGATCTGTAACCCTGCCCCTCGGACTATATAAGGCGGGCAGGGGACCCCTCTAAGGATCATCTCTCATTGACATACCACAATACAAATGAGACGCAGGACGTAGGTATTATGCCTTCTCGGCGGCCGAACCTGGATAAAACTTCGTGTCTGCCTTGCGTCACCACCTTGTTTGGAGCTTGCGCATCTGTCTGCCGATAATCTACTACCTTGGGCATACCCCTAGGTAGACTGCCGACCATATTTCGTCGACAGTGGCGCGCCAGGTAGGGGGTGTGCGTACCGCTCTCCAAGCAAACAAGATGGTCATCATCTCCAGCTCCATGGCCGTGCCCAACGGCCTGACTTTCACCGTCGGCCAGATCACCTGGATCACCGGTCCCGACGTCTCCATCTCCATGACCACGGAGGAGGCGTGGATTCAACCCGCGCCGACGACTACTTCACCTGCATCGGCTACGGCTCCGACCACGGCAAGCACGGCTCCAACCACAATGGATCTGCCTCTGACCACGGTACATCCGGCTCCGAGCACGCCTACAGCCACGCCGACAACCCGTCGTCCGTTTCCCTGCTACAGAGGAAAGCAGATCGATAAAACCGACCTGCTCGACTCCATCGATCGAGTCGGCATCAAACTCACTGAAACCCTAGCTCTGGTAAGTACGATTCGAAGCCAACCTAATGAACAGGTAACGGCTCCCCACAATAGATCTATCCGACCGACTCGGACCAGTCGTCCTGCACGACTTGGAACAGATCTTGTGATCGTATCTACTCCTAAGGGGCGCTCCGCTCGTCGCCAGCCAGCCTTCGCAACGGGTCTCCAACTCTGCGAGTACGAAACCCCGACGGAGAACCACTAGGTCCAGCCCTACGGCCTGCAAAACGCTGCCTCCAGCTACGCGCACAACCTACGACGCCGCTCGGAGTCAGGTCCTATACACCGACCTCGGCCGAAGCCACGCAACATCGTCAACATGGTCCGGATTGAAGATTACCGAGAAGGATCCGTCCACACAGTTCGAGAGGGTAACTCCGGCTCCTCATCCGGCATCGCATCCAACGCATCTGTCCACACCGAGCTCCAGCGTCACGAAGATGAAGGCGTCAAATACGATCTGGATCTACCAGGTCACGCCCCGGGTTTTCCCCAATTCCTGCCTTTCCCGCCAAGACGAGGGGATTTGATCCATGTCGTCAGCAACGACGAGCCGCCAGCAGTTGGTGAAACAGAACAAGAAAAGATTGCACGCGAAGCACGCAATATCGACCGGTTTAATCGCCGGCAAATCGAAGCTGAAGCAGACCAGGAGGCACGACGCATAAGGGTCCGACCACGTGACCTCAACGATGCTTTTGACAGGGTAGGGGACAAACAAGTCTTCAAGACCCCAAGCGCCAACGTGGCCGTCGCCTTAGCGACAATGCAGCGCCTGCCTAACACTCCCGAGACCCAGGATGTCCGTGATGACATACAAGCTTATCTGACAGCTGCTATGGCTCAGACTGCAGAAATAAATCAAGCCCGGGCTCCATCCGTTTCTGTCGAATCAAGCCACAGCCGCCAATACTCAAGTCGCTCACAGCCATTCAATCAATGCGGCTCGCGCAATAATGACCCATCGGACAATCGTCAAGGCAGAAACGGTGGTTATGATAGTGGTCGGGACGACAACCGCCGTCGGGAGGGTGACCGCCACGGCGTTCGAGGCGATGACCACCGAGATAACCGCGACAATCGCCGTGATAACCACGGTCGCAGGGCTAATCCAGATGGCAATAACGATCTTCGCCATTACCTCGCCCGACGTGATCTACGCGCTCGTATCAACCAGAGAGCCGATGATCGTGCATCCCATGAAAACTATCGCCGCATGGAATATGACACTGCCCACGGCCCGCCAGGTTTGAAACAGTTCACTCCACACCTTCGCCAAGTCATATGGCCCAAGAATTTCAAACTCAAGAAACTTCAGAAGTACGACGGCAAGGAAAACACCGAATTATGGGTCATGCTCTACGAAACTGCGTGCCGCTCCGCTATGGCTGACGAGCACGTCATGTCTAACTACTTCCCAGTCGCGGTTGGTCATGCAGGTCACCAATGGCTGGTTAGCTTGCCAGCGAATTATTTTGACTCTTGGCAGGAACTCAGGCAGGCCTTCATCAACAATTTCATCGCTACTTGTGAACAACCCGGCAACAAGTACGATCTGCAGCGGATTTGAGATCGAAAGGATGAACCACTGCGCGAGTACGTTCGGCGTTTCTCGGAGATGCGCATCAAGGTTCCATCAATCTCCGACAACGAAGCAATCGAGGCTTTCGTCACCGGCCTCAGGTTCCACGACGCCCTAAGAGACAAGCTCCTCCGGAAGAGACCCGAATCAGTAACAGCACTTCTGGCCACCGCTAAGAAATACGCGGACGCTGACGACGCTAAAAAAATAATCGTTGAAGAAGCAGCACGTTTTCCACGCTCCGACCACCCTCCACACCGCGACGATTACCGCGGCAATCATGGCCGGAACGTCAATTTTTACCGCCACAACCAGCGTGACGACTCCCGCGACCACCATGATCAACGTAATCAGCGGCGCAACCGCCGTGACGATTACAGGAGCAAGCGCGCTCGGGAAGACGACGGCGAGGTCAATACCATGAAAAAGGGTGGTGGACGTCGTAACTACGAGGACGACTACGCCAAAGCATTGAAGGGGCCTTGCCAGCTCCATCCTAAATCGAACCACACCATGGAGAATTGCCGCGTTCTCAAGACTATTTACATGCGTCAACAGGCTCCGAATGCATCCGACAAGCCTAACGACGCGGGGGAACAGCGCAACGAGGATAACGACGACGACGATGCAGACCCTCGTCATAAATACGTCAAACCGACTGATCGCGTGCACACCATCATCGGCGGCAAGGTGTCCATTGAGACCAAACGAGAACGCAAGCTGCTCGCCCGCGCTTGCTTGAACGTGGCAAACACCGACAACCTTCTCACCGATCCGCGGTTTCCCCCGTGGTCTCACCGTGAAATCTACTTCAGCAGGAAGGACCAATGGGCGGCCATACCCGAGCCAGGGCATTTTCCCCTGGTTCTCAATCCTTGTATCAACAAGGTTCAATTCGACAGGGTCCTGATCGACGGCGGCAGCTCTATTGATATACTATTCAAAAACAGCCTGCCCGCTCTGAAAATAGCCCAGGCGGACCTGAAGCCGTACGAAGCACAGTTCTGGGGTGTTCTCCCCGGACAGAGCTCCACGCCTCTTGGGCGGATCACGCTACCTGTGCAATTTGGGACTCCAGACCATTTTCGCACCGACTACGTCAACTTCGTGGTCGCCGATTTCGATGGCACTTACCATGCTATTCTTGGTCGACCGTCGCTTACCAAGTTCATGGCCATACCTCATTATAGGTATCTGGTGCTCAAGATGCCTGCTGAGAAAGGAGTTTTAACCCTTAGGGGCAACGTATACGCAGCTTATACCTGCGAGGAAGACAGCTTCAAAATAGCAGAGGCCCACGACCTCTCTATTCGCATGGCCGAGACCGTCCTCGACGCTAAGAAGACCTCGGTCGACCACCTGGAGATCCCAGAGCTCGAGGCTCCGCGTAAGAACACCAGGTCCAAGGAGCACAAGACGATCCAGCTGGTCGAGGGCGATCCCAGCAAAACGGTCCTCATCGGGGCCAACCTGGGTTCCAAATAGGAAGACGCGCTCGTCAGGTTCCTGAGGGGCAACGTGGATGTGTTTGCATGGAAACCTTCTGACATGCCCGGTGTACCTCGGAGCCTCATTGAGCACTCCTTAAATGTCAACAGCAAGGCCAAACCAATCAAGCAGAAGTTACGACGTTTTGCTCGCGACAAAAAGGAGGCGATTAGGGTAGAAGTTACACGGCTTTTGGCAGCCGGATTTATCAAAGAAGTGTATCATCTGGAATGGTTAGCCAATCCGGTTCTTGTACGCAAAAAGAATAATGAATGGAGAATGTGTGTTGATTACACTGATCTCAACAAACACTTCCCTAAGGACCCCTTTGGTTTACCTCGCATAGACGAGGTCGTAGATTCAACCGCCGGTTGCGAGCTGCTGTCCTTTCTCGATTGTTACTCTGGTTATCACCAGATCGCTCTCAAAAAGGACGACCAGATCAAGACGTCTTTTATCACGCCTTTCGGCGCCTACTGCTACACGACTATGTCGTTCGGGCTCAAAAATGTCGGTGCTACTTACCAACGCGCTATACAGGCCTGCCTCAACGACGAGATAAAAGCTGGCCTCGTCGAGGCTTACGTCGACGATGTAGTTGTCAAAACCAAGGAAGCACATATACTTGTTGACAATCTGGAACGCACCTTCGCAGCCCTTAATACGTTCCAATGGAAATTAAACCCAAAGAAGTGCATTTTTGGTGTCCCTTCTGGCATATTGCTCGGCAACGTCGTCAGTTACGACGGCATACGCCCTAACCCAGAGAAAGTCAAAGCTGTTTTAGACATGAAACCCCCCAAAAAAGTTAAAGAAGTCCAGAAGCTCACCGGCTGCATGGCTGCTCTAAGCCGTTTCATATCAAGATTAGGAGAAAAAGGACTACCGTTCTTCAAACTGCTCAAAGCATCTGAGAAATTTGAGTGGTCGGAGGAAGCAGACGCTGCCTTCACGCAGCTGAAACAATACCTCACGTCACCTCCGGTACTTACTGCTCCCAGAGAAGACAAAACTCTCCTCCTTTACATTGCGGCAACCGATCGGGTGGTCTCCACTACAATGGTGGTCGAGCGCGACGAGCCGAGCCACGCCTACAAGGTACAGCGGCCAATCTATTTTATTAGTGAGGTACTCAACGAATCCAAGACCAGGTACCCGCAGATTCACAAACTGCTCTACGCCATACTGATAACATCCCGAAAGTTAAGACATTACTTCGACGGATATCGTGTGGTGGTCATGACTGAGTATCCTTTGGGGGACATCATTCGCAATAAGGATGCGAACGGACGCATTGTCAAATGGGCAATGGAACTATGTCCTTTTTCCTTGGAATTCGCAAGCCGTACTACAATCAAGTCTCAGGCACTCATCGATTTCATCGTCGAATGGACAGACTTAAGCACGCCTATCTCTCCGGGATCCGACGAATCTTGGACGATGTACTTCGACGGTTCTCTCAATATTGACGGTGCGGGAGCAGGAGTTCTTTTCGTATCACTGTCCAAGGAGCAGCTCCGGTATGTCTTCATGATTTACTTCCCAGCATCCAATAATGCCGCCGAGTATGAAGCCTGCCTGCATGGTCTACGCATTGCGGTTGAGCTTGGAGTTAAACGTCTCTATGTCTACGGAGATTCGGCCCTGGTCATTAACCAACTCAACAAGGACTAGGACACGACCAGTGAAAAGATGGACGCATATTGCAAGTCGATAAGAAAGCTGGAAGGCAGGTTCTATGGCATCGAGTACATACACGTGGTCCGGGACAAGAACCAAGCAGCAGATGCGTTGTTAAAGTTAGGATCCTCCCGAGCCAAAATCCCACATGGAGTATTCGTCCAAGACCTGCTCACGCCTTCCATTGAAGATGAAGATTCAACGGCCGACAAAGTTCCAGACCAGCAATTAGTGGCTACGGTTCCGGCGCCGAGCACAACTGAGCCGCTTCCGACCACTAATGAGCTGGACTGGAGAACACCCTTCATCAAGTACTTAACAGATGGTAGTGGTTATATCGATCGACTAGAAAATGAGCGCCTGATGCGTCGCAGTAAGCAGTACCTGCTCGTCGATGGCAAGTTATGGCGCAAAAACGCTAAGGAGGAAATCTTGATGAAGTGTGTAACCCAGGTGGAAGGTGAACATCTCCTAGACCAAATCCACTCTGGCTCCTGCGACAACCACGTGGCCTCAAGAACACTAGTCGGTAAAGCTTTCCGAGCAGGTTTCTATTGGCCATCAGCAGTAGCCGACACAGAGAAGCTAGTTCGCCGTTGCAAGGGTTGTCAGTTCTTCTCCAAGAGAATCCATGTGCCAGCACACAAGATCCAGACGATTCCAGCCTCTTGGCCTTTCGCATGCTGGGGACTGGACATGATCGGGCCTTTCAAACCTGCTCCAGGGAAATTTACATTCGTCTTCGTGCTAATTGATAAATTTTCTAAGTGGATAGAATACATGCCTCTGGTACGGGCATGTTCAGAGAAAGCTATCACGTTCCTCGACCAGGTCATCCACTGTTTCGGCGTGCCCAACAGCATCATTACCGATTTGGGTACTCAGTTCACCGGGAACGCTTTTTGGGACTTCTGTGATGAAAGGAGCATAGTTGTAAAATACGTCTCGGTGGCACACCCTAGAGCTAATGGACAAGTCGAGCGGGCAAATGGCATGATTTTGGACGCATTAAAGAAGAGGATGTACAGAGCAAACAATAAAACCCCTGGTAGATGGCTCAAGGAGCTACCAGCCGTGGTATGGGGCCTCCGAACTCAGCCCAGTCGTAACATCGGCATCTCACCATACTTTATGGTTTACGACGCTGAGGCAGTCCTCCCAATAGATATAGTTTTCAGATCAGCACGGGTAGAGAACTTTGATGAGGGCAAGGTTAAGGAAGCACGGGAGCTAGAAATCAACAGCGCAGAGGAGAAAAGGCTCGATTCTTGCGTACGCACAGCCAAATACCTTGCTGGTTTGCGCAGGTACTACAACAAGAACGTTAAAGAGCGATTTTTCGTGGTCGGGGATTTAGTACTAAAGTGGAAGACGAACCAGGCCGGCGTCCACAAACTCGCAACCCCATGGGAAGGACCCTTCATGGTCAAGGAAGTCACACGCCCAACATCTTACAGGTTAGCTCACCTGGACGGCATGGACGTACCAAATTCGTGGCACATCGACAAGCTTAAACGTTTCTATGCTTAATGGATGAGATATGTATTCAATTTACATTTTTGATTTACTTTAATAAAGCAATCATGATTTCTCCGACTACTCTAATATGTCACTATAAATTTTATGGATATTCTGATTTAGCCAGTACAAGCTGACCACCACTCCTTCTACGGTTTTCGGAGCAGATCTTGTCTCCGGTTCCTCCCAACGCGTGCACGAGATCCGTTCTCCACGTCGCGGGTGATCGGCAGGTCCTCCCTTGGTTTGACTTGTCTGTGTCCACGTGTGCACAGGTCATGTTACCTCACACTCCGACCACATGCCAACCAAGGGCCACACAAAACCTTCGGGACGATGTGACGAGCAAAACGGTACAACTAAACTGAACGTTAACATGTTCCTACTTAGTTACACCAACAAAAAAAACAAGTTTAAATACGTTTTGTATAAAGCAAACAAGCTTATAATGATATACAGTTACGTTATTACAAGCTTACCTAAAAAGGTTCAAGTTTACAATAACACAACTATGTCCTCCTTCTACAGCTCTAAGCCTATTACATTGGCTGGTCGGAGAGCAGGGCATTTACTGCTCGTCGTCTCTAAATGCTCTACTCGAGTCTCGAGGACTCTTGAGCTAGTCGAGCTGAAAGGGATGGCCCCACCGGTGCCTGGCTGGTCGAGACCGCAGGTTTCGTTGGTTGGCTTGCAGCTGACGGCATTTTCAGCTGGTTTGTATAAAGCAAACAAGCTTATAATGATATACAGTTACGTTATTACAAGCTTACTTGACGAGGTTCAAGTTTACAATAACACAACTATGTACCCTGTACAGGTGCTGTCCCACCTCCGCACAGGTTAATATCGCCAATTATCTTTGAAGACAATTCCAGCTGGGTCGTCCGAAGCTCCTCGGCCTTGTCTGAGTCTACCTCCTTCGGGTACCCAGCCTCCAAGCGTTTGAGATCGATCAGGGGGTAGTGGGCACGCACCATGCTCAGCACATGGGCACCCGTGTACTCACCCGCCTCCTTCACGAAGTCTTGGAACCATCCCCATGCTTTCTTGCGTCTCTCGACCAGTCCGAGCTGGGGTATCTTTAGCTCTTCTTCTCTGAGCGCCGGGTCGATAAGGTCGAGGATAGGCACAATGCCAGTTGCCATTTCTTGGCACCGCTTTTTCCACATGTTCCGCTCCTCGGTGGTTTTAAGGCATTGTGCTTTCATGTCGTCACGTTCCTTGATCACGACCTCCAGGTGCTTCTTGGCATTGACTTTCAAAACTGAAAATAGTACAAGACATCAAACGTGATGACACGGCAAGGCAAGCAAACGGCTGTTTTCCCCCTGGAGGCAGGTCACTTCAGCTTCTAAACCTGCATTACAGCTATTACTGCAAAGAACAAATTAACACAAGTCCTACACTTGTTATGATACGGTGAAAACTTACCTGTTTTCTCCTGCTCTTTGCGTTGGAGTCGGCTGACCAGATCTTGGTTTTGTGCTTCTCGGTTTGTCCTCTCCTGGTTGGCGGTTTCAAGTTGGTGCCGTAGGCGTTCCACTTCAGCCGTCAGCTCCTTATTGGCCGTCGTGATTCCTTCTATCTGGTCGAAGCATCGTTTTCGGTATCTTGCAGTTTTCATCAAGTCCTGCATACAGACAAGCTACGTCATATAGTTCGACTATACAACAGGGTCAGGGGCTCAAACCAAATATACCTGGACTTCCGTCACCAGACGCTTGGTCGCCCGTTCGACTCTTAAGGTCTCTTCGATTTCTGGGATTTCTTCGTGCATGACCCATTCGTCGTTCCGATAGCGCGACACATATACATGTTGTCGCCTATCTTGGGGACGGCCTAGGATTTCTTCCACTTCATCCTCTTCAGCCTCCTGTTCGGGAGGCGGCACTGGTCTGGAGTTCGCAGACTCCACTAGGGTTTTCCCATGAGCCGTCGCGTCAGCAATCATGTTCTGGACAACTTTTGGCTGCTGCTCTTCGGCTAGATTCAGCTCCCTTGGCGCCGTGGTCTCCGCCTCAGCAGGGTTCATGCTTGGAGCACTTGTATTCTGTTCGGTTGTTTTCTCGACCAGCTGCTCGGGGACTGGCGTCTGGTTGTCCACCTGCTGAGGTTCAAGCGGAGTCCCTGCTATGGGCTCCTCCATGACTGATTGCTGAGCAGCTTGTCCCGCTATTGTCGGTGAGGACATTCCGCACCCAGCTAGCTGGTCGGGGCTTTCGGTGGAGGCCGATCTAATGAACTCAGAGACAAATTAAGAAGATAATAGCATCCAATGCAAAATGCAAGGCTTACATCAAACAAAATACTTATAGTTTCGACTTGCGGAAGGATGTGGCAAAGGAACGTCTCCTCGACCGCCCCTGCTCCGTTTGTTCGGCAGTTTCCACCGGGACTTGTTTAATCCCCGGTATGGGCGTCGGAGTATGGTGCGGTAAGTTTCCTTCGTCTGTTTTCTGTGCCGCAGTGGTTGGTGCTGTGACCACTGCTGGACTAGAGGAGCCACCCTGCTCCATCGGTTCTACTTGTCTTCTCCTCTTTTTGGGGACGAGCCGGAAGACGTTCGCCTCCTCTGTTTCGTCGTCCGACAAAGGAAAGATAGTTTGGCGTCGTTTGACAGCAGCCGGACGCTTGCCAGCGGCTCTGGTTAAAGCGTCTTCAACGGTCTCGAATACCGCCCGGTTAATGTCGTCGGTCCTGGCGCTGGTATGGGTGGCTGGGCCGGTAGGTTGCGGCCATTCTACACCAGGGGAGGAGACACGAACACTTTTGCCCGGTCATGGCCATTACACTGAGACACAAAATAAAGGAAAAGACAGTTATTTTCTTGATATAACATGACTCTACAGTTAAAAGGAGGCGTCATTTACCTTTGGTGGAGGTCGAGTCAGTTTGAAGGCGTGTTCGATGGTGTTCAGTACAACATAGTTTGGATCGGCCAAATTGAACAGCTCTCCAATCCTCGCCTTGATCTCCGTCTTGTCGAGCGGCTCTTTCCTTGTCCTTGTCGGATCTGCACTCCCTTGGTATTCGAAGCCAGGATGAATCCTTTTCTGGCATGGCTGAATTCGTCGGCTAATAAAGTTTCTGACCACGCTCGGGCCGTCAAGCCTTCTCCACGGGATCATCTCGAGCAGTTTGGTGATCTGTTCCAAGTTTTCGGGTTTTTCTGACCAGCTATTTTTCTTCTCTGGAATTAGCCCCACGTCGCACAGAGTGATGGTGTTCGGCTCTTCACGGATGTAGAACCATTTCTTGTACCACTCGTCCAAAGAAGTGTTCCACGGACAGTGCAGGTATTGCGCCTTCATGCCGTCACGCAGGTTCTGGTATACGCCTCCGGCGATCTTTGAGCCACCGCTTCCTTTTTTCGAAGATAGAACAGGTGGCGAAAGAGGTCGAAATGGGGCTAGAAGCCACCATACGCCTCGCAGAGATGGATGAAGGTAGAGACGAGAAGAATCGAGTTGGGATGCAGATTGCAAATCCCAATCTCGTAGTACAAGTAGAGACCTTGAAGGAAAGGGTGTACTGGAATCCCAAAACCCCGTTTGAAGAAATCTTCGAAAACCACGATCTCACCTGGTTGTGGATCAGGGAAGCTTTCTCCTTCCGGTGCGCGCCATCCAGCGAGGGCTTTGTTGTGGAGCACTCACATGGCGACAAGGTCTTCAAGGGTGTGCTCGTTGCTTCGAGACTTCCACCACTCCTTCGTCATGATTTCGCTTTTCTTCTGGGCATTTTTTCTCACCATTACGCGAAGTTTTCTAAGGGGGTGGATGCGATGGCAATGGGATTTTGGCACTGTTTATCGGCGAAATAGGGTTTGGTAAGAGGAAGACGAAGATGAAGGTGGCGGCGGCGAATGACGATGGGGAATGGTGACTGTAAGTTGCCAGATCTATATTATAAATAACAAAGAGTACTGTCGTTTCGCCTGCCCGAGATTCTTGGGAGACGTGCGCACGCGTGACGGATGGATTTTTCACACCACCTCGAGATCTATGCAAATAAATGCGCTCCTTCGTTACCAGTGTCGCGCCTTTTTGTTGATGGTATACGAGGGCTCACACTGACACACCTCAATACAGGTGTCGGCTGTCTGTTTGTCAAAAAAAAGGGGAAAGACATAATGATGTACTATACCGGTTTGCTTTTTGATCAGGCGTGTTAGATTGGACTTGGCAGAGAAAAGAGAAAAATAAGTATACAACTACATGTGCTCTTTGACCTGTGCTCGGGGACTACCTCGATCACTCTCCGACCACGGCTCGGGGACTTCGTCGCTCGCTCTTCGACCTGTGCTCGGGGACTGCCTCGACCACTCTTCGACCTGTGCTCGGGGACTGCCTCGACCACTTTTCGACCTGTGCTCGGGGACTGCCTCGACTACTCTTCGACCTGTGCTCGGGGACTGCCTCGATCACTCTCCGACCATGGCTCGGGGACTTCGTCGCTCACTCTTCGACTTGTGCTCGGGGACTGCCTCGACCACTCTCCGATCATGACTCGAAGACTTTGCTTCTCAATTACATGCGACTGGTGACTCGCATACAGTTGAGATATTCTTTCTTGTTTAGACCTTGATACAAGGCTCATACCTCGCCTTCTAGCAAGCTCGGGGACTACATCGGTATGATGCACCTGCCGGTGCATCTCGTATCGCCGGTACGACTTAACTGGGAATTCTTTTTAGACCCTGGCACCACGTGCCTACGTCACCTACTACCAGGCTCGGCGACTAAGTGGGCACACTTCACCTTGCGGTGAATGTGTTTGTTTTTCGACCGCTACGCCTCTGATGATCAAGGACGCTACGCTTCAAGACGCACTTACATTTCTTTTCAGAAATACAAGTGGGCACACTTCCCGGGATGGAAATCTTTTTCTTTTTTCTTAAGAGCACCATACATTCTTCAGACAACCTACTTCTCCGGCGGCAACGGTGGTCAGAGACGTCAAGGACTCAAGCCTCAATGTTCGGAGAAGGTCAAGACGGCGTGTCGCATCAGAATATATGATGCTCGGGGACTAGCTGTGGGGGTATTAACCCCTATACCCCTACGGCTAAGCTTGGGATGGCCTGGATCGATGGTTTCGGTCCACCCAAAAGGTGACGTGTGGCCCAGTTAACCTGATCGGAGTCCCGCACAAGGAATCAAGACGGATTTGGTGATCAAGCAGGATCCTGGTTGGTTAGAATAGGAATCCTTATCCGGCCACATATGGCAATTGTAACTGACTAGGATTAGTTTCCAGATCTGTAACCCTGCCCCCGGACTATATAAGGCAGGCAGGGGACCCCTCTAAGGATCATCTCTCATTGACATACCACAATACAAATCAGACGCAGGACGTAGGTATTACGCCTTCTCGGCGGCCGAACCTGGATAAAACTTCGTGTCTGCCTTGCGTCACCACCTTGTTTGGAGCTTGCGCATCTGTCTGCCGATAATCTACTACCTTGGGCATACCCCTAGGTAGACTGCCGACCATATTTCGTCGACAGGGCCCTCCAACCGAATTAGGGTTGGGCTCCCCCGATCAGGGAGCAGAGATAGGGCCCAATAGGCCGTTGGGCCTATTGGTGGAGATCAACTAACATTCTCCCCCTTGATCTCATTCCATCTTTCACTTTCATATCATTTGCTTTTGTTCATTCCATTACAGATTAGTTCATAGAGCATGTCTCATCGTCACGGTCCATTGCCGATAGACTTAACAGCTACAACTCACTACTCTGTTCTGAAATAGATACTTATCTTTGGGCCTTCTTTTGTCTAGGAATATTTTAGGCTTTTTCTTAAACCCAAGCTAGCTACATGTTCTCTGAACACCATGTCATCTGAACATGTTGGGTGGTAAGCCTTTTTGTAAGTGGATCCACGAGCATCCTTTCTGTTCTTATATGTTCAAGACTTATGACTTGATCCCGGACTTTATCTTTCACAACACAATACTCTATGTCAATGTGTTTGGCAGCACCACTTGACTTATGTTGTGAGCATCCTGTACTGCCAGATTATAATTGCAGTATTACTTTAGTGGTCTATAGATGTCGTCAACCACCTTCAAACCGGGTATGAACTTTGTTAGTTAGTTCACCTGTCCGTTGCCTCATAACACGCTACAAACTATCATACATTGTGGACGATGTAGTGACGGTTTGTATTGAGCTTTTCCATGAAATAGCTCCCCTTTTCGAGATGATAGAAAATCCACGTCTGGATATGCATTCACTCTCGCATAATCAGAATATGAATATCCTACCTTGTGGAGTGAATCAGATCTTCTATATGTCATCATGAGGCCTTTCGTTCCTTGCAAATAATGCAAGACTTTCTTTACTAATTTCAGTGTTCTATTCTAGAATTGCTCTGAAATCTGCCAAGTAAAACCCGGTAACAAATGCCAAGTCAGGGCGCGTACATACTTGAGCATGTTGCAAGCTTCCGACAGCTGAAGCATATGGAACCACTTTCACTTTATCGATTGAGCTCATATTGGTTCCTGGGGCATTTAAAATTCCCATATCTGTCGCCCTTGACTATAGGAGCAGGTGAGGGACTACATTTGTGCATACTGAATTTCTTTAAGATCTTTTCCATGTATGTCTTTTGTGACAGTCCTTATACCATTTTTTCTTCTATCTTGGTGAATCTCAATCTCTAGAACGAACGAGGCTTCGCCAAGATCTTTCATATCAAATTTCTTTGTCTCTAGTAGTAGTCTGACATCACTACTAGCAAGTAATATATCATCTACATACAGGACAAGGAAGATAAACTTCCCATTCTTAAACTATGTATAGACTCAATTGTCCTCTACATTCTCTTTTAAAACCCAAAATTCTTTATTGACTGATCAAACTTCAAGTACCACTGTCTTGAAGCTTGCTTTAATCCATAAATGGATTTCTTTAGGCGGCATCCCATTCGTTCTTTTCCTTCCATGACAAAACCTTTCGGTTGTGCCATGTAAATATTTTCCTCCAAGTCTTCGTTGAGAAATGCCATCTTTACATCCATCTAATGTAATTCTCAATCGTAATGTGCCACTAATGCCATTATGATTCTGAAGAAAACTTTACATGAGACTGGAGAAAAATGTCTCACTGTAATCAATCCCTTCTCTTTGCATAAAGCCTTTTCCACAAGTCACACTTTATATGTTTCTATATTCCCTTGAGAGTCAAGTTTTGTTCTGTAGACCCATTTACAGCCTACTGTATTGACTCCTTCAGGAATTATTTCCAAGTCCCAAACTCTATTGGCATTCATCAATTTCATTTCATCTTCCATGGCCTCAAGCCACTTTGATGAATGATCACTTCTCATGGCTTCTTCAAATAAGGTGGGATCATCCTCCATTTGAAATTTCTTAGTGTTATACACTTCATAATCAGCAGAAATAGCTAATTTTCTAACTCTTTGAGACCTTCTAGGAGCCTCCACATTTGACACATCTACTGTTTGAGGTTGTTGTTGCTCCCCCTCATGTGTGGCAATAGGTTCTATAGGATCCTGAAGAACATGTTTCTCATTTTCATTCATTTTTGCCATAGGTGGAATAACAACAGGTGCTGACACCAAAGTATCTTGCACTGTCGGTGCAACGACAGCATGTAGTGAGAAAGTTGGCTCATGAATCATTGGAGTGGGCGCATACACCCGCTTCACTTCAAGGTCAATTTCTCGAGCTACCATGCTCCCCTCATCTTTTCATCCTCTAGGAAAACAACGTGTCTCGTTTCCACAAACTTTGTGTGTGTCTCTGGACAATAGAAACGAAAATCTTTTGACTTTTCTATGTAGCCAAACAAATGGCAACTTACTGTTTTGGGATATAACTTCACAATGTTTGGGTTAAATACTTTAGCCTCAGCAGGGCTTCCCCACACACACGCAAGTGGTTTAGTGAGGGTACACTTTCTGTCCACAACTTATACGGTGTTTTGGGCACTGACTTACTTGGTACTCTTTTGAGAATATGAATGAGTTTTTTAACGCCTCCATCCACATGCTCAATTGTAAGGTGGAGTTACTTATCATACGGTCCACCATATCCATCAGGGTGCTATTGATTCTTTTAGCTACTCTATTTTGTTGAGGTTCGCCCGGTATAGAATACTGGGCTACTATGCTATTCTTTTAGGGTATGCCAACCGTAGTACTCCTCCACGGTCAGACCTGACTATCTTAATCTTTAATATCTTAAATTTATCCAATATATCTTTTCTTTCTTTGATTGGATAAATATAACCATAATGGGAGTAATCATGTGTGAATGTTATGAACGAATCATAACCATCCACACTCTTTACAGGAAAGCTGATCACAGATGTCTGTGTGAATAATCTATAAAATTCATGTGCTTCTTTTGTCATCTTTCTTAATCTTCTTTACATACTTTTTCTTTTATGCATTCTCTGCATTGTTCCAAATCTGAGAGCTCTAATGGAGGAAGAATATCATTCTTAACTTGTCTTTCTATTCTCCCCTTCGAAATATGGCCTAAACGACAGTGTCATAATTTCGACAACGCGTCGTGAGCTCTCTTATGCCACCATTTCCAGAGTAACACTCTGTCACCAGCTGCTTTATTAGCTGGGTAGCATATGTCTTTGAAGAGCTAGTGGACTGACTCTTTATTCTATCGAGGTACTCAGTGACCGTGTCACACACTGGGATTAAGCCCACAATTTCAGGTTCAATCATGTTCTTTATCTCAGCCAAACATCTCTTGTTGGTAGTGACCCACTTCCTATGCTCAAAAACCATAGGATATCTTTTGGGATTCAAAATCCCTTTCTTTAGTTGCCCAAGTGGCATCATTCTCTTTATGTCTCCCTCACCGGTGCTACAATCTCAGTGGAACACGGTGAGGTGACTACCCAGTCCACCTTAGACAAGATGAAAACCAGGTCAAAACTTTTCTTAACATAAAAATAACACCATTTGCATGCCTTGATTCCAACGTTGGTCAAAATCAAAACATACAACTATTCTTATACACTAATTCTACATCACCGTTGGGCAGAAATAGAATTAATGCATAAATCATTAACTTTTATAACTGTTCTCATACACTAATTCTACATCACCGTTGGGCAGAAGTAGAATTAATGCATAAATCATTAAAATTATTAACTTTTCTTATACACTAATTCTACATCACCGTTGGGCAGAAGTAGAATTAATGCATAAATCATTACAATTATGATATTGTTATTAACAACATTGGTCAGAAAATAACAACATCATAATCATATCAAAACTCTTTTTCTCTAAATAAATACCACATTGGTTCAAAATAACTGGAGAATCAATAATTTCTTTAGCAGCGGAAAAACTTTCTTTTTCTCCAATTAAATATCATAATCAACTCATATTTATTTCTTGACTCTTAAAATCAAATTCTCCCGTTGGTTCGAATTTAATAATGAAAACAACAATCTTTAAGTACGTAGCGGAAACTTTAATAAATCTTTTAATTCTATTTTCCATAAACTGTTACAACACTTTACTATTCTCTGAACAAAATTGACGTTGGATTAGAATTGTATAGATTTCAACATCAAAATTCAATTCGAAATGTTCAAATACATCAAAACTATTTCTGGCAAATTAAAAAACAAAAGATTGTGTAACTATGCCTCCTGTCCATTTCGGCCCAGTAGCTCGCGCCCTGGCCCACGTGCGCAACGCGCGTCACTCAGCCCAACGGCCGAACCGGCCTGGCCCAGCTGGCGCCGCCGTCTCTCCATCGCACCCAGGCCGCAACGTGGGCCTGGGCCGGGAATCCGGCCGAGCATCATCGCCCGCCTGGGCCAAAAGAAGCCTGAGCCGCGTTGCGGTAAATCTTGATCGTCCAACGCGATCGGACGGTCGGCCTCCATTTTCGCTGGATCAAAACCAGCAGCCGCCGTCGCTCCCTGAACCCTAACCCTCATTTTCTTTTCTCCCTTCCGCCTTTCTCACTCAGCTCAGCACGCAGCGACGGCGGTGGCCGCGGCCGCAGTGGCCATCGACCGGCGGCGACGAGGGGAGGGTGGAGTTCGCACCCGCGGCTCCCATGACCTCTCCTTTTCTCTTTCTCCTCTTCCTACTCTCACGCGCTGCAGTGGACGAGCGGCGGCCACCTACGGTGACCGAAGGAGGAAGACGAGATGGCGCTGCCGTGGAGCTCCTCGCCGGCGTGCGTGCTCGCCCAGTTGGGGAGCACGCCGCCGTCGAGTAGTCTCGCGACGGTGCCCTGTTGTTCGCGCGCGCCAGGCTACCCAGCCCGGCGGCTCTGTTTCTCTCTCGTCGGCCATAGATTTGGTCGACGGCAGTAACAGGACGACCAGGCTCCAGGTAGGTAGCCACATGACCGTCCTCTTTCTCTTGTAGGGTTAGGGTTCGAGTTCCGTCTCGATCCAATCTGGATCGGGCATTTTCTTTGTTTTTCAATCTGAAACCCTAGATCTACACCCTAGGCTGACGAACTGCTAGGGTTCTTTGTGGAAACCGTGTCCACTTTTTCCCGTACCCGATCTAGGGTTAGGGTTCGTGTGCCGACCCCTGTTTCTGTTCTTCTTTCTTTTCTGTTTTCCTTTCTAGGGTTCCCGGTCACTCTTTTCTTTGCTTTTACCCGTATAGGGTTAAGATTACTCAGAGGCAACTGGCTCTGGTACCATTGTTAGGATCGTAGGATTGTTACCTCTGTGTTTAACCCGTAGATCCGTAGTTAGGCTCCTCGACCTTGCGGAGCTTCACCGCAACGGCAGCGTGGACGCCGATGCCACCCTGGATGCAGCCTCGTGGACGCCAGTGCTCGGCGTGGTGGTGAGGCAGTGGGGCGTCGGAGAACCTGCATAGGCGACAGCAGTGGTGGTGGCGGGCTCATCCCATCGCTGGCAGCACTCTTTAGGACCGGATTAGGGTTTCGCTATAGGTGGGTGTAGCGGCTCCGGTCAACCTCATAGTCCGAGCCCTCACCTCACCTTCCTTTTATGTGTGTTGTGCGATAGGGGGTCCTCCAACCGAATTAGGGTTGGGCTCCCCCGATCAGGGAGCAGAGATAGGGCCGCTGGGCCTATTGGTGGAGATCAACTTAACAAATAATATATGCACGCACCTGCCAGAACGAAGTTACTACTAGCAGAGTAGCAGCAGCAGGGAGCACATGTATGTATTATCCAGTTCATCAGTGCACCCAGCATGATGAACAATAAAAAGATATCGATTTAATTTCAGAGTTGGTGTTTTGTTTTCAGTTCGTATAGGCATTCAGGCGCTGCTGCTTTACCCATTTCTATCGATTTCTATCCGTCTGCGGTGTGTAGAATAGGATCTCTTCTGTGGGTTGGTGAAGTAAAGCCCTTGTTTAGTTCCCAACTTCTCCCCCAAATTTCACTATGCAAAAAGAAGATTCCCCGTCACATCGAAATGTCGGCACATGTATGAAGTACTAAATGTAGATGAAATTAAAAACTAATTACACAGTTTTGTTGTACTTTGCGAGACGAACATTTTGAGCCTAATTAGTCAAAGTTTGGACAATTTTTACCAAATAAAAACAAAAGTTGCTACAGTGTGACGGGACATTCACTATTCCAAGTTTGGATCCCAAATTTGGGATCTAAACAAGGCCAAAGTAACATTTGAGTCCAGTGCAGTCCGGCCAATGCGATTTCTCCTCCGGACAAAAAACGACAACCTTCCGAAGCCGTGCGTGCACCTGCTGCTTTTGCTTTTGCTTTTTCTTTTTCTTTTGAGGTCAATCACCAACCTCTTCTCCTCCTCCTCCTATATAGGGAGGGCAGCACGCAGCACGCAGCGACAGTGGAGTGAGTGATCGAGTGCCGTCCGTCCTCCGCTCCCATCCATGATGGCTTCCTCTCCCGTCTCCGCCGCGGCCTCCCAGACCGGCCAAACCACCGTCGACGAGGGTAAACCACCACCGTCAGTCATATCTTGTTCAGTTCTTCTACTTCTCCTCGCCTCTTCTGCTTCTTCTCTCTTCAGTACCTGCCTGCAGGCTGCAGTAAAAGATGATTCGATTCGATTTGGGTGCCGTGCCTGGCTAATTACTAACTTTTTCTTAATCATTTGAGTAAAGTGCACCAGCGGTCCCTAAACTTGCGCTGCTGTGTCATCCCGGTCCCTAAACTCGCAAATCGACCGTTTAGGTCCTCAAACTTGTTCATCTGTGTCATCTGGGTCCCTAAACTTGTTCTGCGGTGTCATTCCGGTCCCTAAACTTGCAAAGCGACTGTTTAGGTCCTCAAACTTGTTCGGTTGTGTCATCCAGGTCCCTAAACATGGTTTTGAGTTTCATCTGGGTCCAAACAGGACGATCTAAAAACTTGATATCAAACAATAATTCATAACTATTTCATATGAACTCAAACAAGGACAAATTTTATATCAAAATTATAGCCCTCAACGCGATCTAGAACTTTGTAGTTGAAAAGTTTTTCATTTGAAGTCGTTTAGTATCCCAAAATATTATTGTATGTTTATAGATTTTGAAATTTCAAATTTCAAATTATCAAACAATCTTGGATATTGATATGGTCTATATCAAAGTTATAGTTTAAAGTTTTTTACAACTTTGTAGTTGAAATTTTTTTATTTGAAGTCATTTAGTATCCCAAAATAGTATTATAAGTTTATAGATATTGATATTTAAAATTTAAATCTGTAAACTTCAAACTTACAATAATATTTTGGGATACTAAACGACTTTAAATAAAAAACTTTTCAACTACAAGGTTCTAGATCGCGTCGAGGGCTACAATTTTGATATAAAGTTTGTCCTTATTTGAGTTCATATGAAATAGTTATGAATTATTGTTTGATATTAAGTTTTTAGATCGCCCTGTTTGGACCCAGATGAGACTCAAAACCATGTTTAGGGACCTGGATGACACAACCGAACAAGTTTGAGGACCTAAGCAGTCGCTTTGCAAGTTTAGGGACCGGGATGACACCGCAGAACAAGTTTAGGGACCTAGATGACACAGATGAACAAGTTTGAGGACCTAAACGGTCGATTTGCGAGTTTAGGGACCGGGATGACACAGCAGCGCAAGTTTAGGGACCGCTGGTGCACTTTACTCTAATCATTTTAACCTTGATCGCAGGAGCGGCGGTCCCTGTCCCTGTCCCTGTCCCTGTCCCTGCCGACGCCCAGCTGGGCCCTGACCTCCAGCACATCTACCAACTCTTGGTTCGTCACGCCGAGATGCTCGCCGCCATCGTCCAGGCCTGCCGCGCGGAGGTGCTCGCCGCCATCGCTGACGTCCGCCGCCTCCTCCGTTTCCTGGGGCTCCACTGATCACTGCCCGTGTTTACTTCCCGATTTTGGATGGCCGAATCGGGGAAAGCTGCTACAGTGTTCCTGTCGGAACACTGTAGCAGCTTTTGTTTTTTAGTGCAAAAAATTGTCCAAAAATTGATTAATTAAACTTAAAATGTTCGTCTCGCAAAGTACAACAAAACTGTACAATTAGTTTTTGATTTCATCTACATTTAGTACTCCATACATTTGCCGACATTTTGATGTGATGGGGAATCTCCTTTTTGCATAGTGGAATTTTGGGAGTGGAATTGGGAACTAAACAAGGCCACTGATGGATGCATGGATGCATCATACTACTGACTCGATCTCAGACTGGCTAGCTGCATGGATGGACGGATGATGGATGTCTGGCTGTCACAAATAGGGCCTTCCACCCATCACATAAAATCTTTCGACGCATGCATGGAACATTAAATGTAGGTAAAAAAGATAACTAATTGCATAGTTTGTCTGTAAATGTCGGGACAAATCTTTTGAGCCTAGTTAGTCCATGATTGGATAAATTTTGCCAAATAACAACGAAAGATGCTACAATAACTTTTCACCTACTTTTCGCGAAGTGAACACATCTTAGATAAATAAATAAATTCTGGAACACGACATGATCGATGATGATACTGCTATATATAGTACTTGTCTTTGTCTGGATGGCTTGGATGTCTTTGTTTTAGTTTGGGCAAAAAATCTTTTCTACAGATCCATCTCCTGGACCATGCATCTACTGCATGCCCAGAGCTCTGCCCACAGTTTCCCTGTCAGGCTGTCGCTGCAAGTACCGTACCGGAAAACTCAGGCTCATCAGTTCATCAAGGCCACTTATCACCCAAAACGAGCTATCACATCCTCCTGGATGATGCCTGTCTTTAATTTGCTTGGATGGCTTTACAGAATGGTATAATGGATTGGTTGTACGTACGTATATACAACATTATGTTTGATTGGTTGTAGGGATCCAACCAAGAATATAATTTCGACGAAAGCTTCCCCTGTTACATGCAATTTCACATACACTGCCCTCCAGCTCCTTTCCTGCTATCCAGCACTCCCAGTATTATTACTCCTCTTGCCCGAGCTCCAATCACCATTAACACTGTCCTCCTCCCAGCTCGCTCGTACGACGGCCGCCCGCTAACAAAGGTCGGCGCCCCGGTGAAGAAGCAGCAATGCCACCCGGCCTCGCGTCAAGAAAGTAGACAACACAACTGGATCTATACATCAATTACAGCGCCCCCCTACAACATCTACATCAATTCCTACACCTATGTTACCTAGCTAAAGTACCCTCTTCATCCAAAGCATCAGTGTTTATATTGGGAGATGATGAGGAAATTTCATTTTCTTCATATAAAATTTCACAGCAAAGCAGTGATACAAGTACTCTTCTTTGGCATGTGCTACATACAAGCACTACTATTCTCTGCCCAACGATACTAATTTCTTGGAATTGCTCCTCCCAACCAACAATCATCATCAGCATCCATATAGGAATAGGATACAACAATTTACAGCTACAAGAAGTACTCTTCTTTGGCCTGTGCTACTATTCCCTTCCCAAACAACACTAATTTCTTCAAATTGCTCTTCCCAACCAACACAACCATCATCAAAATCCATACAGGTTACACCAATTTACAGCTATAACAAAAATTTATTTTTTTTTTTAAAAAAAAATCTACAACTATGCCAACCTCTACTAACTCATGGGTATATGATAGACTGGTACCAAATCAAACATGTATGTACTCACATCTCCACATTCTTCGCATCATGCGGTTAAACAAATTAAGGCCCATGTTAGCACGCCCAGTATATATGCCGTGGTCCACTCTTCAGCGATAGAAGCTGGCTTTTGGACAAAGTTTTTCTACAGATCCATCTGCTGGACCATCTACTGCCCGTAGCTTGATCTGATATAGCTTTGGCCACTGTTTCCCTGTCACTGCAAGTACCGTACCAAAAAGGCTCATCAGATCAAATTTCAGCCCAAGGCCACTTATCACCCAAAATGAAAAAGAGAGAGTTCATTGGAATGCTTAAAGCTCACCAAATAATCTGTGGTTTCTTTCATCCCAAGCTATCCCGTTTAAGACATCAATATTCTGGAACAGAGCATATTTCATTTAGGACATCATGTAATTTCTCCTATATATTTGGGATTTTCATAATGATGGAACTGTTTACTTGTTTAATCCTGTTTCCCCTACAAAACTACCACGCAGTACAGAACAAAATGGAGTTTGTTCCAGAATGGACGATTGCAAATGGGTATTATGGAGTAAAGGAAATATAAAAATGCAGCATAAAGCAAAAAGTTAACACCACAAACTGCCTACCGTATTGCCTGAGTTCCACAACTGCCGCCTGCAGGATTGCAACAGCACAAATATCATTACTCTGATGTGGGAATACTGATACTGTTATAAGCGTGTTGTTTAAAATAAAAATACAACAAACCTCAGCTCATGAAGAAAGATCCAGCCCACCACTAGGCCATCTTCAGGGGACACTCTAGCTATGCAATCTGTCTGCGTATCATAGCTTTCAAAACTCAGATGCCCAGGTCACACATTATAGAAAATTACCAGGCATCTACCTCTCAGTACATTGATAAATCATATATTAGTAGGGTACAGCAAAATTACATAGAAATACAACAAATCACTAAGCAACAGGTGGAGAGAAAATTGGATAGAGGAACTCCCATAATATGGCTAATTATCATGAAAAATCAGAGTGAGTGCATTGTAGTAAGGACTCAGCAGCCTATTTGGCATCGATAGGCCAAATGAAGAGCATCACTTAGTGAAACTTGGTTGCTTTGAGGAAAGTTGAGGTACACACCATGGAAATAATAATCGGAGAAGCCTTTAAACCTCATTCATATTTGGTCTAAGATACTAATTGAAGATATAGTGGTCCTTGCCAAATGCAGTACATAGTTACACTAAGATATTTCATGATAAGACATGTTAGCTAGTAGGAACTACATCTAACCTGCCAGACATTTGCCCAGACTTCACCATCTATATACTCCAGCTCATTAAGATAGGGGACTTCATTACCATGATACTTGACAGTCACCACTTTCATGACTGCATGAAAATAATTGTTCAAAAAAAAAAGAAAAAGAAATCTAAATGCTAATAGAATATCAAGCAGAAAGAATACTAACCTTCAAGTGACTTTGGATCCAGCTTATACAGCATTGAAGTGCCATCACTGCCAAAAAGAACTTTGCCATCAGTCGCCAGACCCCAACCATCTCGCATTTTATGGGTAAAACTCGTGCGCTGCATATTTGGTATATAGGAAATTAACAACAACAATAACATACTCATGCACTGAAAGTAAACTGGCAAGCAAATAAAAGCTCAAGAGACATCAGTAAATGCCAAGCAATTGTGCATCCAGAACTCACAAGAAAAGTACCATCACGAAAAAAAATAAAAGCTGATACCCAAATTAAGTGGGATTTTAGAATTCTTATCCAGGGTTAAAAGCAATAGGTCTGTGCGATCAGGGCAGCAGCATACTTTGGAGAAGTTATGTCGATCATATATAAACCCTTCGTTCTTCAACCAGGTAACCTGAAACAATCTACAAAGTGAAACAAATGAAATAGGGTCTGCATGGGAAGGATACAAACAAACTAAGCCCATGCCCATTATCTCTGAGAAAGGGATTGGTATGTGAGGTGGTTATGCACCTGTCACCGAGAAGAGTTAAACCTTCTCCAAACATTTGTCCGTCCATTTGGTGGTTAACCAAAACCTAAGAAATGGTGAATTGCCAATCAAACTTAATTAGGTGATGAGTGAGCGAACAAAGAGCGTCACGAGCATGAAATATGTGATGATAAACATGAGTAAGCATGGAAGTTAGCATACTTTTCCGGTCTGAAGATCAACCTTTCGGACTGTAGACTGTTGAGAAACCAAAAGCAGAGACATTTAGTGGGATACAATGTAGGATGAGCAGAGGATTGTTTGGTGGGCACGTTAGGAGCGAACATTACCCGGTGGTAGAGGCCAGTGGACTCGAAAAGAGTGTCATTTTCCGCGTACAAGAGACCCTACATCCGAAGTACACGATGCAGCAGAGTATAATAAGTCAGAATGCATCGTCTTGAACACTGAACTATCAAGAATTGAGAAAATACGGTGTTCTTTTTGTACAGGAAGAGAAGCCCCATATGTTGATGAGGCACGCACCTCATCTGGTAGTACAGGAAGCAAAATTTTCCCATTGGAGATGAGGTTGAGATCAGATCTCACCTCAGGAAGAAAGAAGAGGAGAGAAGCACACCTGGGTGAAGGCGTCCGGGTCGTGAGGGTACTCGCGGACCAGGTCGAAGGAGAAGAACCTGGTGGCAACCGCTGGGTGGGCGAGGAGGGCGGTCGGTGGGGACCCAGCTCGCCTGGTGGCGTAGGCGGCGGCGAGGAGGAGGAACGCGGCCAGCACGGCGGCGCCCGCGATGACCGGGCCGCGGAGGTAGAGCGGCTTTGTGGGCGCGGGGGCGGGGGCGGGGGCGGGGGCGGGGGCGGAGATGGAGACGGAGGCGGGTGTCATGGCGCGACGGTGGTGCGGCGGCGGCGGCCTCCGTCGGGAGCCTACGGGCATCTGGGACGGCCAGTTGAAAAAGTCAACGTGTCCACACGCGCCTACACTTGGTTTCCTTGGAAATACTATTCTTCCTTCATTTATTTTGTTTTTTCATTTCATTCAAGCATATAGTCATTTTTTTTTCAAAAAATGATAGTACTAATAAACATCATCGTGTCCAAATTTCGTTTTCAAGATTACTCTGTCATGTCCTATATGCATGCACGCAGCGACGAAGCCAGGAATCGACGAAGCCAGGGCTGACTTCCTCTTCTTCTTACTTCAGCCTCTCTTTGCCTTCTTCTTCCTCCTCACGGCGGTAGGCCAGGCTCTATGTAAATCATGACCGTAGGGGGGCTGGAGCACGGGTAGCCCCCCGCTGGCTTCATCGCTGCATGCACGGTAGCAGTGGCCGGAGGGTGAGTCAGAAATGGGGGTGCTAATTTTAAAAGGTGACACTGTAGCATTGGCAGTGGCGGGCCGCAGGCAGGCATGGCTTTCCATCGCTTGCCCTTTTCTTCTCGCCTGTGGAATGTGGTCAGTCATAGCTGAAGTAGTACGTGGCTATGCCCGGCTAACTACCAGCAGTATATTAATTCTAGAAAGTTTGTTTAATTTTTTTGAGCATCTTAACGATCTTAAATTAAAAAACTTAAAACTAGAAAGTTGTAGATCCCATTAAGAGCTATAACTTTTATATAGAAAGTATCTCCATCTGACAACATATAAGAAAGATATGATTTTTTCCAAGGCGACAAGCGCTTGTACGCAATTAACCTACTGCTAAAACTTTGTTTAATTTTTTTTAAGAATTATAACGACCTTAAATTAAAAAAAATCAAAATAATAAAGTTGTAGATCACATTAAAAGGTACAACTTTCATATATAAAGTATCTCCATTTAACAGTATATAAGAAAGATATGATGTTTCCTAGGCGACAATCGCGTGTACGTGATTAATATACTGCTGAAAATTTATTTAATTTTTTGAGCATGTTAACTACCTCAAATTAAAAAACTCAAAACTAGAAAATCGTAGATCTCGTCGAGAGCTACAATTTTTATATAAAAATCATCTTCATCTAAGATCATATAGATATCGTAGCTACAGTACCCCGAAATAGAAATAAAAATAAATAGAAATAACCAACTGACATGTGGGTCCCACGTGTAGGACCGAGCCACGTCAGCATTCATAGCGGGTTTGGACCCGTTGGGACCTGGATGACACCCGAAGCCAAGTTCAGAGACCCAGATGACACCCGAAGCAAGTTCAGAGACCCAGAAATGACATTTTAAAAGTAGAGGGATCTAGATGACACCTCTTGCTAAGTTGAGGGACCGGCCATGAATTTTTCTCTTAATTTAATATTAAAGAGTGAAAGGTTTCTTTCAACCTGCTTTTTCTATTCTCAAAATACCCTTGCGTGTGGTTGTTCCTTTCTTTCGCCCCATTTTTTTATTTCCAAACTGTTCTTGTGTCCTCTGTATAGAACAACTCGCATCTAGCTCCATATTTTGTATGTGTCCCGGATTCATAAACCATACTCCTATAATTTAGAACAATATGCGATGATACATAGTGATCAGGGACAACGACACAGACATGTTTGCTAGTTATTATTTAAATGAAAAGAGTTATATTATATATTAAGGAAGTATCTTTTAATTCTAGTAGTGGCATTCTTGTCTTGATAATTTATACAAATTTGTAGATACTCCTGAAGTTAAAGCTAGCAAAGTTTGATCTATAGGAAAAACCTAGATATACATACTCCCTCCATTTTTGGAATGATAATTGTACTTTGATCAAGAAATTTTCATTAAAAAAGATTCTGACCCTTAATTTCTCTTACATTATGTTGCGTGCTATTTGCTAATGAATCAATATTATCTTAGATCTACTTTGAATACAAAACTATTAGTGCAAGTTTTATGTCATAATAATTCGAATAATTGCTGTCTAAAATCTGTAAAGTTTGAATTTTTATTTACAAAATATGTTTATCATTAAGGAAGTACAGTAGATAGGAAGATTGCACCAATTAAATAGCGATATCTTTGATCTCCTGTGTGTAGGCAAATCTAAATAATTAAATTAATGGCGGTCATTGACCTCGTAACATAAAAACAAATAACCTAATCCTTGGCTTGCAAGCTTCTAGGAGTACATGTAGACGATGTTGATGCTACGTACTATAGCTGATTATTATGGCCTGGAGTTAGGTTAACCTGATACCTCCTACACTGTACCTCTCTCATTATTGTTCCTCTCTCTCTCTTCTAGCTAGTCTTCTCCCCCGTGTTCATGTGCAGTCTTAACAAAAAAAAAGGGATATATATTTTTTTATTGGTTAATTATGACTTTATGAGCTACTAGCTGGATTAGTTGGAAACATGTATGAATCCATGTGCATGCATGATTATCGTACGTACAGCTAATGCCCATCCATCCGTCAGGTGTGTCCACACATGACACATGCATGCACGCTTATATTACTCCTACTTTGCACGGCTATACCTATACCTATACCTTGAATATAATATATATTAGTAAAAAAATAAGCCCGTCAAAAGAAAAAAAAATCGTACATGCCCACGAACGTGCTAAGAAAATGCAACAAATAAAAAGACAAGAAGTGATCTAGCTACTTTCGGTAAGGACATGGTGCA